>CM046061.1:89678461-89843560 GCA_025215515.1 Schistosoma japonicum
CAGATGAAGAGGGTAGAATGTGCAGTAAGTTCTTAAGAAACTTTCTCAGAGATAGACGTCTCAGTTTTGACGTCTTCATAAACAGTATTAAGTTGTTTAGGCTTCAGTCAGAATCCGTTTGGAAAACAGATTCACCTATTTTATTTGTACATGTGGGTAATTTCCCCTCTTCTGATATTTTATTAAAAATGTTCACACCAACTTTTGTTTCTTACTCCATTAGCAAAATAATAGGGACTCTGAACGTGTAGGCATCGATCAAACGTCTTAGTTATACACCAGTGTTCTTTCTCCTAAATTCACTTTTGAACGGAAGCTTCAATATTTATTCTGTCCATTCGTTTTTCTAATGTAGGTGGAACGTCGTGTCTTCCAATGCCCGTATAGACATAAACTTACACACAATTGTTTACGATGCCAGTGCTATTGTTTTGTACCCTCTCTGTTTATTTCGCCTTTTCTACCCTAACAACCTGTAAAGTGTAAATAAAGGCAAACAAAGTGTAAATGAAGGCGACAATGAAACAAATTGCGCCTTTTTTGCCTGTCATGTCTATTTATTTACACATTAACCTCACACTGTTTATCAGGTTTGTCTAGACGCGTTTACACGTTTACACTTTATTGAGAGACAAATGGCCTACTTTCCGCCTTAATTTACGCAGTACACTTCACATTTAACTGCTATTTACACCATGTAGTCTATTTTCTCCTAACAGCCCGCATTCGCACAGCTTAGCCCACTTATTGTTCAGAGTCATTATATAGTCTACTTTTTGCGCAAACACCTTGTTTCCATCAACTACTGTAAACGCTTTCTTCAAGAAAGTATGTTCATATGTCACTAAATGTAAATGAAAACGCACAATTTTATCTGCATAATATATATTGGCAAACAGTTAGATTGCGATGTACATGGTTCGAATAAACAGCTGTATACTGTCAAGATTCTTATTCGTAACCATATTTATAAGTATTACCTTCTCCATGACAACCAATAAGAAAAATAAATGTGGTGAATATCATCACTGAAGTACTAATCGCAAATATCCAAAGTGTGCTTAATCTTATGTGTAACACTGTTACTTTATACACATATAATGATGATAGGATGCAAGCATAATGCATAAATACCATCTTAAATCAAATGGTCGGGAACTCTCATGAGTACAAAACCTAAATATACTCTCCCCACTCCCAACTTAGATTTGTGCTATTTATTTTATTTTTCGTCATGAGGCTATAGCAACAGTGAATGGCACCAACTGATGATACCCAATTTCGAGACAATATTATAAGGTAAATTTTTTTTAAATGTTCAGCCTTTAAACAATTAAAATTTATTCCTGCAATCTTCACGAGAATAAATTCATCTCAAAGACTCAGACCCAAAAATCTTCTACACTCTCCTAGGCAATATCAGTCTTTTCGAAATAAACACTAGGTTCTTTCTTCACCAGGTTCATGAGTCTTTGCTAAAAATGTCTTTTTATGAACTAGAATTATGTCGTGACCTGTCAATTGCATTATGTCAACATATCTGCTTAATAACTAATTCGCGTCTTTTTCAATTAACTCTAATATGTCAAAGAATCGTGTATCAAGTGTGAAGTGTACGTAGGTATATGACCAAGTTGCACTTGTCGTACAACCAAAGTCGATTCTATCGAATGGACCCCACTCTTACGAATGAGAAATCAGAAGGCAATAAAGGATGGAAGGGAAATTATATTTGAGCGCAGAAATTCAATGGGATAGCAACGTCTAGGCTGGCAAACTAGAGACAGATGCTACCCACGGTGGTTCGAATCGTGATCTGGTTGAGATGCGTGACCGCGCGCTTTCAACTAGTAGTGTCCGCTAAAACAAACACGGCCAGCACCAATGTCGAGAGCTTATGC
Organism: Schistosoma japonicum; assembly: GCA_025215515.1. Classification (NCBI taxonomy): domain Eukaryota; kingdom Metazoa; phylum Platyhelminthes; class Trematoda; order Strigeidida; family Schistosomatidae; genus Schistosoma; species Schistosoma japonicum. Next base: position 89,680,363 of record CM046061.1, read on the forward strand.
AACTATTTATTTTATGGGTTATTTACCGCTACAATTCCACCATGTTCAATGCGCAAACTCAGTTTTATTCATCTCGTTTGTAATCTGGTTGGCAAATGTTAAGCTCATGTTTCAATTACTGACATTGAATCCAACTCGTCAGACCTAAAAAGAATTAAGGGATTTCTATACACCAGCAAAAGCGACAATTTCTTTTGTGTCATCTTGTATCTGTTGTCCGTTACCCTCTAAGGTTTCAAATATCTTATTGACTATCAATGATGGTCTCCAGAAACGTTGGTTAAAAATACTTTTAGCTATGTTGTTATGACTGAGTCGACAGTGTGCAGCTTTATGCCTAGTTTATATAATGAAGGCATGTCTGAAATCCAAAAAAACCCAGATAATTAATCGATCTAAAGCCAGAAATGACAACTACCATTCAACCACAGCTAGTGTGGAATTTTCAACAAGAATCCTATTTTAACGAGTATAAAATCTAAACGCTGAGCTCCATATGTGACTTGAGTGTATACTACAGCAAGAGTTTTAAGTTTACTGAGTATGTGCTGTCAATCATATCGAAGTCAAGACGACGACTATGCTTTATTTTTTCAAATGTTTACACCAGGGAAGCCAAACCTGCAACATACAAGATGTGTGTACGTCCTACCTAAGAATACTGCTCGCTTGACTTCGCTAGTGTGAATTACACAGACTCTGTGTGAATTTAAAGTCTCCAGAGAACTTTCGTATTGAGATTACTGAATTATAACTGTAACATAACTTATACAGTGAGATATAGGCTGCGTTACCTTTAACCTCCATGTAGAGGCTACCTAAAAACCAACATTAATCTTTCCCTAAATAAATTTACTGTCTTGATGAGTTGTTTCACACCATTGAGCTTAGCAGCAGTTCAGCGACCGAAATGTGAACGCGTATGATAGAGGTAATTTGCCAACGCACATTTGAAGAGGGTCTCTTTCGCCAACTTTTTTTATCAAAACTGCCACAACAAGTGCAAGCAGTATTTGTAACATTTAACATCAACCCAGTGAACGAACTAGCTTCATCTGCTGATCAAATTCTGGAGATCATCAGAACTCGCCACAATGAGGTTTATTCTGTTACAGAAAAACCTATGGAAACCGAAAACAAAATTACTAAATTGTGCCATACTCTTTCTCGTTTCCTTAATCTGCGCGAGCAACGCCGACCAAACAATCCTCGACGACGAAGTTCATCGCACTAAAAGATCCTTATCTCGACCTCGACGAACGAAAAATCCACATTGGTGTTAGTACCACAACACCTATGGCAAAGACTCAAAAAAATGTAGAAACCCCTGTTGTTTCCCTAGCCTCAAATTCAATGCTCTGAGAAACTATCCAGCCCGGCACGCGTTAACGGCAAACGTAGCCGGTGGAAACAGCCGTCTGTTATTCATCTCTGATGTGATAACGAAGGTTCGCTACCTCGTCGATACTGGCGCAGAAGTCAGCGTCCTTCCTGCAACTTCATCTGACCGCCAACATGGAGCTGCATTCGATCTACAGGCAGCTGACGGAAAACAAATAGCTACGTATGGTAAAAATATGTCCACTTGAACGTAGGGTTGCGAAAACCCATACACTGGATTTTCACTATCGCCGATGTGAAAATACCTATCATAGGCATAGACTTACTGAGCCACCACAACTTGCTTGTGGACGCTAGCAAAAAGAGGCTAGTCGACAGCAACACAAAGCTGTGCGTACGTGGAACCACTGCTACAGGTTGTAGCCTATGTCCTCTTCGCTTTAAACATTTAATTAACCCTTATTTTCAGCCAATACTTGACAAGTATCCGGACCTGAATAAGGCGACATCGAAGTTATCATGTGTAACCAGCAATGTTACACATCACATCACGACTACAAGTCAACCTGTATTCTCCAAATCACGCCGACTAGCACCTTAAAAATTAAGGACTGCTAAGAACGAATTCGACCATATGATTGACCTGGGAATAATCCGCCCATCCAGCAGCCCATGGTCGTCTCCATTACATTTGGTCCCGAAGAAAGACAGCGATGATTGGCGTCCTACCGGTGATTATCGACGTCTTAACGCACAAACTACGCCAGATCGCTACCCTTTACCTTACATCCACGACCTAACGGCCACGTTAAAGGGAATGAAAGTTTTCTTAAAAATTGATCTAGTAAAAGCCTACAATTAAATACCGATGGCTGAAAATGACATCCCAAAAACGGCTATTGTAACCCCGTTCGGTCTTTACGAATTTCTCCGAATGCCCTTCGGCTTGAGGAATGCAGCACAAACGTTTCAACGTTTCATTGACGACGTGTTTCGCGGGCTCGACTATGTTCATGCATATGTCGACGACTGCTTGATAGCAAGCCCAGACGAGTAACCCCACATGAAACATTTGGACACAGCTTTTAAAAGAATACAGCAATACGGAATTACTATTAGTATACAAAAATGTCAAATCGGAACAACCTCGTTGGACTTCCTGGGGCATACTATTAATAATAATGGTATACAGCCTCAAAAACACAAGGTGGCGGTAATTCTGGAGTATCCGGAACCAACAACCATTAAGCAGTTACGAGCGTTCAACGGGCTGATAAGTTTCTACAGACGAATTATCCCCAACTGTGCATCAATTGTGAAACCACTAACAGATCAGCTTCGTGGGAATAAAAAGGTGGTCACAATGGATTCAGAATCAAAGAAAGCCTTCGTTGCAATTAAAGAGGCGATAGCCAATGTAACTATGCTGGCACACTACAATACTGAGGTTCTCGTCAGCATTGCGGTCGACACTTTTGACTCAGCCATTGGCGCAGTTCTGCAACAATGGACTGGTCAAGCTTGGCAGCCTTTAGCATTTTTCTCAAGACGATTAAACGACACTGAATCGAGGTACAGCACTTTTGGACGTGAACTACTAGCCATGTACTGTGCTGTACGACATTTTCAACATTCCATCGAAGGCCGGGAATTCGCAATATTCACTGACCATAAACCACTGACGTTCTCGATGAAATCATCTTCAGATAAGTACTCTCCACGAGAGTCGCGTCATCTTGACTATATCTCCCAATTCTCTACGGACATACGACATATATCGGGAGCTAACAATGTAGTTGCTGACGCCTTATCGAGAATACATCCTTTGAATCGCATACAAGGAATCGACCTTGTTAAACTAGCTCAACTTCAAAGTGAAGATATCGATTTTCATCACGAGTTAGCTGCAACAACGCTCCAACTTCAAACCAAAACGATTGGAAAAGGTATGAACACTTTAATTTGTGATTCTTCTACAGGTATATCCCGTCCAGTCGTCGCCAGGAGTTATAGACGAGTCATCTTCGACACATTGCACAACCTATCTCATCCTGGAATTCGTGCTACGATTAAACTGATAACTGATAGATTTTGCTGGCCAAAGATGAATAAGGATATTAAAGGTAGAAAGATTTCATCGACAACTGAAAGCATCACTTTTAGCTACAAACATCCCTCAATGGATCGACGCCTTACCACTAGTTTTACTCGGGATTCGCAGCACAGTAAAAGAAGATGTTAGATGCAGTGTCACCGAATTAGTCTACGAAACTACTATTCGACTACCAGGTGAGTTTGTGGAAACCGCTTCCACTTCGGCAAACCTGGATATGAATTCTTACGTAAACCGGCTTACAAATGCTATGCGTTCAGTGAAGCCAGTTCAAACTCGACAACAATCGACAGACACTTTTATCCAACCTGCCTTAAAATATAGTACACACGTTGTTGTACGTCGTGATGCTGTACGCCGACCTCTCGAAGCAACTTACGAAGGACCATACAAGGTTCTTGAACGTGTAACAAAGTACTATACGATCGACAGGAATGGCCACGAGGATAACGTCAGCAATGACCGCCTCAAATCAGCCTACCTAGAAGATAAACCTTTTAGTGTCGAATTCGCTGCAACACCTGCAAAACGTAGCACGAACGAAGCCATTACACCGCAAGCAATGACTAACACGCAAGTAGAAGTATCAAAGAGCTCCATGACGCCGAAAGCTACGCGTTTTGGTAGAAAAGTACGATTTCCAGAACACCTAAACGAATACTATGTCTACTAATTTCCTTTCACTACCTACGTACATATAATAGTTTCTTTTGTATAGCGTTGAGTCGTAGGGCAAAACTAGCTCTCCTAGACTGGATCCCTGTAGATAGTCTTTTGTGCGCTGTTCGACTGAACGGGACAGTTAGGACTCGAAAAGATAGGGACACTCGTCGTTGCCCTTTTGTCGTATTTGCCTATGCCCCCACTGACTGCAGTTCAGACGAGGTGAAAGATGAGTTTTACAGCAAGCTTTTGGACCTCCTCTAAAACGCTAGGCGCTCTGATATAGTTATAATGGATGGTGACTTTATGCTCAAGTAGGTAGACTAAGTGAAAATGAGAGACACTTGGGTGGATGTTATGGTGTCACGGCTCAAAGAACAGATGATGGCGATCGTCTGTTGCAACTATGCTCAGATAACCGCCTGTTTCTAGCGAATACTAACTTTAAGCATAAGGAAAAGCATCTTTTGACCTGGCGACCCCCAAAATCGTCTCAACGTTGGACCCAACTAGATCACATCGCCATCAGCCACCGATGGAGGGGTTCGATAGAGGACTGTCGCTCGTTCTGGGGCACATGTTTAGATTCAGATCATGCTTTAGTGCGAGCGCGTATTTGTTTGAGGCTTACTGGACGTAGTAGAGACATTGCAATGAAGCCTCTAAGGGTTTTACTTAATGATAATAAAGCTAAGAATATATTCAAGGAACAACTAGAAAAACAGTTAGTCGACCATGTAAGCGATTGCCATCTGGTAGCAGGTTGCAATTATATCAAAAAGGCTGTGGAAACAGCAATGATATCTGCTAGTAAGGTAAATCATAAGGCTAGGATGAAGCCGTGGATTTCAGTAGCATCCACCGAACGGATGAATGCTCGTAAACTCATCCCACCTGGCTCTGAACATGATGAAGAGCGAAGTGAGCTTAAGCGCAGGCTGATAAAAAGCCTACGCAACGACCGTGAACAGTGGTGGGTGGCGAAAGCAAAAACGATGGAAAAAGGCAGCGGCGATAGGCAACAGTAGGCAACTTTTTCGACATATCAAGGAAACTGGTATTAGGATCCGAATGTGAGTGAGACTATCTCGGAAAGGGATGGGATTGTAATTCATTCTCAATCCAGGAGATTGGACCGATGGGCAGAACACTTTAGGGATCAGTTCAACTGGCCTTCAGCCACACTTCGGTTGCCCACGATCCCCAGTCATCCCGAATGGCAAATCGACTTAACTCCTCCTAGTCTTTATGAAGTTGAGAAGGCTATAGGAAATCTGAAGCGAGGTAGAGCAGCAGGTCCTGATAGGCTTACCCCTGAAATTTTTAAGGATGGTGGTCCAGTTTTAGCAGCTAGATTGACTGAAATCTTAGGTAGAATCTGGGAACTGGGCGTAATACCATCTGACTGGTCTCAATCCCTGATTGTCCCAATTTATAAGAAAGGACAAAAGTCTTCTTGTGATAATCACAGGGGAATAAGTCTAACTAATATAGTTTCTAAGCTGTTAGCATCGATTATACTTAGACGCTTAACTAGAGCTCTTGAAGAGCAGACTAGAGAAAACCAGGCTGGATTCTGACCTGGACGTGGCTGTATAGACCACATTTTCACACTGCGACAGGTCCTGGAACACAGACACACATTAAGGCGTCCTACAATAATTGTCTTCCTGGACCTAAAGGCGGCATTCGACTCTGTTGATCGTGTGGTTCTGTGGCAGTGTTTGTCATTGAAAGGTGTACCAAAGAAGTATATTAACCTTGTACAAGCTCTCTACTCTAAAACTACAGGTCGAGTGAGAGCTTATGGCGAACTGTCATCAAAATTCCTCACTTCAAGTGGTGTCTGTCAAGGATGTCCACTTTCCCCATTCTTGTTTAATTTTGTCATAGACATGCTCCTAGATATAACTTTATCTTCGTCTGACTTTTCAGGAGTTGACTTACTACCAGAAGCCTCGCTTACTGACTTAGAGTTTGCTGATGACATAGTCCTATTTGATGAAGACGCTGACAAAATGCAGAGTCTTCTGACTACCCTGAGCAACAATGCAAGCATGTTCGGGATGCGGTTTTCCCCCTCGAAATGCAGAATGTTGCTCCAGGATTGGGTTGCATCGGCACCTAAACTAGTGATAGGGAGTGAAGTAGTCGAGCGTGAAGACCGCTTCACGTATCTGGGGAGTCTCATCAGTTCTGATGGCCTGGTGACGGACGAAATCTCAGCACGGATACAGAAAGCTCGATTGGCTTTTGCCAAGTTGCGTCACTTATGGCACAGGCATGATATCCGCTTGCTAACCGAAGGACGAGCTTACCGTGCAGCAGTTCGCTCTGTCCTACTATACGGGAGCGAAACATGGCCGTTAAGAGTAGAGGACATTCGTAGGTTACTGGTTTTCGACCATAGGTGTCTCCGAAGCATTGCTAGTGTATCGTGGGACAACCGAGTGAGCAATGCTGTCGTTAGGAAACGGGTTCTAGGAAAGGAGGGCAAATCAATAGATGAAGTATTGAGACTTCATCAGTTGAGGTGGTTGGGACATGTGTTACGCATGTCTAACTACCGACTGCCCCGACGAGCTATGTTTTGCGGCGTAGTAATAGGTTGGAAGAAAGCTAGGGGCGGCCAAACCAAAACATGGCAGAAATCGATGAAGTCACTGACATATGAACTAAGTCATGTTGGTAGATGTAGGCTGCGTGGTTGGGGTCCGCGAGACGAAAGTCACCAATGGTTAGAGACCTTGAACGACATGGCTCAGAATCGTTCGCAATGGCGCAGGTGCATCCACTCTTTGTGTTCTCTCGAAATCTAACCTTCTGAATTCTCTATCTTTCTCCTTTCAAATTTATCTTACTGAATTATAATTTTCGAATCATATCTTCGCTCCCTGATCTTCTGCATTACTTCTAATACTTCTACTATCACTATCACTCTTGGATTTGAACTGACAGTTGTGTCTCTGTGCTGATGTAGTATGGCAACCTGAACTGATGTACGTACGTACAAAGTTCTGCGTTTTATCTATCTATATAAGGTTTGTATCCGAGCCTTACTGGAATACTGCACCTATATTCTCAGTAATGTTTCCATTAAGAATAAACTCAAACTGGAGTCGGTACAACGTCACTTTACTCTTCGTATTCTTGGGACTGATTGTACTCTGGACTATAAAACTAGGTGCATTAAATTAGGACTAGAAACTTATTGGAGGCACCGACTCAAGTTAAACTTAATCTTCTTTTATAAGGTATTGAACAATTTGGCGTTTTCATCATCTAGCACAATTAAGTTCGAGGAACCTTCTTGCTATAACCTACGCAATTCAGCTTTGAAAGTAAATATTTCACATTCTAAATCTGCTCTTTATATGAATTATTTTACAAACAAATTCTCGAGAATCTGGAACAATTTGCCTCAAGCCATTCGAGAAACAGATTCTTTTTCTTTTTTTGTGCAGCAGGCTGGATATCTCATCAATTCTGATAGCTCATTAAAAATGTTCACCCCAGCTATTGTTTCTTACTCCGCCAGCAAAATAATAGGGACTCTAAATGTGTGAGCACCAGTTACCTGTCATAGTCATAGGCTAGTGTTCTTCATCTTTAATCCAAATATAAACTCAAGTATAAATATTAATTCTGCCCATTGGTTCAGTTAACGTAAGTGGCCTGTCATGTCCTTCAATGCCTGTATACACATTGATTGTCTCAGAATACTAGTGCTTTTGTTTTGTGTTTTCTCTGTCTTCGTCTTTCCTATATTTGTAGATTGATATGTATATGGCTATTAATAAACCTACTGGCACAAAACTAGTGACTTCTCTTCTACGCCCAAGTTCCAAGTACTCTTGATCTTATCCTGCATCTGAACACGCTCAATACTCCACTCTGCAAACTCTTAGCCGTTTTTTGGAATTGTAACGCAGTGGTCAAGAAGCTCGTGGTTCTTATTCATATTAGCACCAAGATACAATATAAATTTTTGGTGTCCTAATAGTTAAAACTTCGAGGCAGTTGATTTGGTTCTTAATTCAAATCTTTATATGTTGTGAATGTCTTGACATTGACAATGTGTTATAATAATTGTATGTATATAATCTTATGATTGTGACCATGCCTGTAAACTGGCATGCTCTCATGTACAAAGTGAGAATAAAACTATTATTATTATTTAGTAACATTGGCCAGTTTATATGTTTGCATTAACTGTCAATATAATACACATTTATATTTGCGACTATTTGCTTTGGTGCACCAGTATAGATTGCTTCACGGGTTCCTTCTAAGAAGAGAAAGAACTAGTTATTTTTCATGCGAATGTCTTTTATTTTGCTATAGTTTTATTAATTGTAAAATAGGCGGTTGCTAGTAATGCCTTTCACTTCCTCTGCTCTGATATTGCTATTCGTGATTGGCTATAATGATTTTTTTGTTTGCTGTTTACTCTGATTTTTACAAAGTCGCTTTAGTAACTATATATACAGAGTTGAAGTAAAATATAATCGTATCTTTCTAGTGCTGTGTCCGTGTCTTCTCGATTTCAGCTTGGCGCGAGTAATCAGTTGTTGGGTTGGTGATCACGGTTGTGATTATCAGTTGGCGTAAACAAATTAGCAAATTAGAGTTGCAGTTAGTTTTTCCGTGAATAACGTAGGCGTTCTTCCGTTATATTACTACTGAAGTGTACTCGGGTATATGACCAAGTTACACTTGTATTATAACCACAGCCACTTCTATCAAATGGACCCCACTCTTACGAATGAGAAATCAGAAGGCACTGAAGGATGGAAGCGAAATTTTATTTGATCGTAAACAGAGCTTAAATGGGATAGCAACATCTAGGCTGGCAAACTAGAGACAGATGCTACCCACGGTGGTTCGAGTCGTGATCTGGTTGTGATGCGTGACCGCGCGCTTTCAACTAGTAGTGTCTGTATAGACCAAGCTACTGATAACGTTGAAGGTTAGCGTCGTTCTGTATAGGGTTTGTAGGTACTGAGTCACGCACGAATCCGTGATAAGAAGGCCAATAACACAATTAATTGGGTGCAAAACGTGGTACTATATTAAACAATAAACAAAATTTAATATACAAACCTCAACAGTTCCCTTTCCCTATACAGCCCATAGGATTCAAGCAATTGTACAATTAATCTATAATATAACAAACAGATAGTGAAGAGACAGTAAATTAGTTACTTGTCCAGAGAAAGTGTTCTTAGCAAATAAAGGAACCAAACGTGGGAAATCAACCAACTGAGCCAATTCACTCAGACAGACAGGAGACATTAAGCCAATATGGCGTACAACAAAACCTTGAACCCCAACAAAACAAACTGAAGGTCAACGGGATGTAATATATACTACCAAAAGGACATGTAATAACCTAATTGTGGGTAAAATTCCATAACTTTTATAAAAAATAAAGAGCAAACAGATAGAAACATGAACTGTTACGGAGACAGAGCACAACAAAGAGATAAATTCAAGTTAAGGAATCGCTCAATACAAAAGAAACATGGAGGGATTTTTATACAAGCAAAAATAGGTTTTACAGTGTCCGCTAAAACAAACATGGTCAGCATCAATGTCGAGAGCCTATGCAACTATTTATTTTGGGGATTATTCACCACAACAGCTCACTTCTCCCCTAATGGGTTCGTGAGGACACTAAGACGTACCAGCCAATGAATAAAACACAATGAGTCAGACATTTGTAAACGTTCCTTTAATGGCTTGCAATGTTAAGCAGCTTGTGGACGTCAGTCCATACACTATGGTGTCAGTGCATAAAATAATTGCACATAATAAATTCTTGTTGCTTTCACGTTCTTCTGTTTGTTTCCAGACGGCCTGGAAGTCGGAAAGAAAAAATAAAAGTTAAATCTGCGCATTTTGTATACAAAAAAATAAAATTGTTAACTCGATGCCTCTATAAAAACGTGTTGAACATTGACAACAAATAATCAAACGCTATTACCTTCATTTTTAAAAATACGAAGATTTATAAAATGCATACCGTATATTTGAAAAAATAATAATAATAATGGTTTTATTGATTTTTGTTTATATTTTTAAGACTACAAAAAAAATTATTATATGTACGTAGATGGTGAAAAGAAATTAGTAGACATAGTATTCGTTTAGGTGTTCTGGAAATCGTACTTTTCTACCAAAACGCGTAGCTTTCGGCGTCATGGAGCTCTTTGATACTTCTACTTGCGTGTTAGTCATTGCTTGCGGTGTAATGGCTTCGTTCGTGCTACGTTTTGCAGGTGTTGCAGCGAATTCGACACTAAAAGGTTTATCTTCTAGGTAGGCTGATTTGAGGCGGTCATTGCTGACGTTATCCTCGTGGCCATTCCTGTCGATCGTATAGTACTTTGTTACACGTTCAAGAACCTTGTATGGTCCTTCGTAAGTTGCTTCGAGAGGTCGGCGTACAGCATCACGACGTACAACAACGTGTGTACTATATTTTAAGGCAGGTTGGATACAAGTGTCTGTCGATTGTTGTCGAGTTTGAACTGGCTTCACTGAACGCATAGCATTTGTAAGCCGGTTTACGTAAGAATTCATATCCAGGTTTGCCGAAGTGGAAGCGGTTTCCACAAACTCACCTGGTAGTCGAATAGTAGTTTCGTAGACTAATTCGGTGACACTGCATCTAACATCTTCTTTTACTGTGCTGCGAATCCCGAGTAAAACTAGTGGTAAGGCGTCGATCCATTGAGGGATGTTTGTAGCTAAAAGTGATGCTTTCAGTTGTCGATGAAATCTTTCTACCTTTAATATCCTTATTCATCTTTGGCCAGCAAAATCTATCAGTTATCAGTTTAATCGTAGCACGAATTCCAGGATGAGATAGGTTGTGCAATGTGTCGAAGATGACTCGTCTATAACTCCTGGCGACGACTGGACGGGATATACCTGTAGAAGAATCACAAATTAAAGTGTTCATACCTTTTCCAATCGTTTTGGTTTGAAGTTGGAGCGTTGTTGCAGCTAACTCGTGATGAAAATCGATATCTTCACTTTGAAGTTGAGCTAGTTTAACAAGGTCGATTCCTTGTATGCGATTCAAAGGATGTATTCTCGATAAGGCGTCAGCAACTACATTGTTAGCTCCCGATATATGTCGTATGTCCGTAGAGAATTGGGAGATATAGTCAAGATGACGCGACTCTCGTGGAGAGTACTTATCTGAAGATGATTTCATCGAGAACGTCAGTGGTTTATGGTCAGTGAATATTGCGAATTCCCGGCCTTCGATGGAATGTTGAAAATGTCGTACAGCACAGTACATGGCTAGTAGTTCACGTCCAAAAGTGCTGTACCTTGATTCAGTGTCGTTTAATCGTCTTGAGAAAAATGCCAAAGGCTGCCAAGCTTGACCAGTCCATTGTTGCAGAACTGCGCCAATGGCTGAGTCAAAAGTGTCGACCGCTTGCTATCAAGCAGTCGTCGACATATGCATGAACATAGTCGAGCCCGCGAAACACGTCGTCAATGAAACGTTGAAACGTTTGTGCTGCATTCCTCAAGCCGAAGGGCATTCGGAGAAATTCGTAAAGACCGAACGGGGTTACAATAGCCGTTTTTGGGATGTCATTTTCAGCCATCGGTATTTAATTGTAGGCTTTTACTAGATCAATTTTTAAGAAAACTTTCATTCCCTTTAACGTGGCCGTTAGGTCGTGGATGTAAGGTAAAGGGTAGCGATCTGGCGTAGTTTGTGCGTTAAGACGTCGATAATCACCGGTAGGACGCCAATCATCGCTGTCTTTCTTCGGGACCAAATGTAATGGAGACGACCATGGGCTGCTGGATGGGCGGATTATTCCCAGGTCAATCATATGGTCGAATTCGTTCTTAGCAGTCCTTAATTTTTAAGGTGCTAGTCGGCGTGCTTTGGAGAATACAGGTTGACTTGTAGTCGTGATGTGATGTGTAACATTGCTGGTTACACATGATAACTTCGATGTCGCCTTATTCAGGTCCGGATACTTGTCAAGTATTGGCTGAAAATAAGGGTTAATTAAATGTTTAAAGCGAAGAGGACATAGGCTACAACCTGTAGCAGTGGTTCCACGTACGTACAGCTTTGTGTTGCTGTCGACTAGCCTCTTTTTGCTAGCGTCCACAAGCAAGTTGTGGTGGCTCAGTAAGTCTATGCCTATGATAGGTATTTTCACATCGGCGATAGTGAAAATCCAGTGTATGGGTTTTCGCAACCCTACGTTCAAGTGGACATATTTTTACCATACGTAGCTATTTGTTTTCCGTCAGCTGCCTGTAGATCGAATGCAGCTCCATGTTGGCGGTCAGATGAAGTTGCAGGAAGGACGCTGACTTCTGCGCCAGTATCGACGAGGTAGCGAACCTTCGTTATCACATCAGAGATGAATAACAGACGGCTGTTTCCACCGGCTACGTTTGCCGTTAACGCGTGCCGGGCTGGATAGTTTCTCAGAGCATTGAATTTGAGGCTAGGGAAACAACAGGGGTTTCTACATTTTTTTGAGTCTTTGCCATAGGTGTTGTGGTACCAACACCAATGTGGATTTTTCGTTCGTCGAGGTCGAGATAAGGATCTTTTATGCGATGAACTTCGTCGTCGAGGATTGTTTGGTCGGCGTTGCTCGCGCAGATTAAGGAAACGAGAAAGAGTATGGCACAATTTAGTAATTTTGTTTTCGGTTTCCATAGGTTTTTCTGTAACAGAATAAACCTCATTGTGGCGAGTTCTGGTGATCTCCAGAATTTGATCAGCAGATGAAGCTAGTTCATCTACTGGGTCGCTGTTAAAAATTACCAATACTGCTTGCACTTGTTGTGGCAGTTTTGATAAAAAAAGTTGACGGAAGAGACCTTCGTCAAAAGTACGTTGACTTATTACTTCTTTCATGCGCAACAACATTTCGGTCACAGAACCGCTACCAAGATCAATAGTGTGAAACAACTCATCAAAACGTTGTCAGTCGGACAAATCTCCTCGTTTAAGAATCAATCTTTTTAGTTGTTCGTACGGTTCTAGGCAGTCAGGACTAAAAACGAAAGGGGTGACGTACCTGTTCAACTCACGCGGAAGTGACCTAACAAGCGCCAGAAATTGAACGCGTGGTTTTAGAATTTTGCTTCTGCGTAGCAGAACCAGGCTTCCACGTTATCTGCCCAGAAAGGGATGAGATGAAAGTTTGGAGGCGTAGGGGTTTTAATCCTAATTAGCTTAGGAGTCTGGTCTGACATCATGAAAATAGTAATGAATGCAAATACAAAATTACTGTGAAAAATATGCGTGAAAAATAAAAAAAATTAAACCACCAATAATAGTCTGTTTAAAACTATGAAAAGGAATGGACTCACAGTAAATTATCGTGTCCAGATCACGTCCTGCTCACCAATAAAGCGTTTCCCGGATAAAGGACCAAGTGGCGCTTGTCGTATAACCAAAGACACTTCTATCGAATGGACCCCACTCTTACGAATGAGAAATCAGAAGGCAATAAAGGATGGAAGCGAAATTATATTTGATCGTAAACAGAGCTTAAATGGAATAGCAACGTCTAGGCTGGCAAAATAGAGACAGATGCTACCCACGGTGGTTCGAGTCGTGATCTGGTTGTCCGCTAAAACAAACATGGTCAGCATCAATGTCGAGAGCCTATGCAACTATTTATTTTGGGGATTATTTACCGCTACACTAGCATTGAAGTAGAAATAAATAAAGCTTAGGATTTTCAAACTAACGTTTTGTATTAGTTCAAAACGTCGTTGATTATTGTTCTGAGCTGTTTTTGGTAAGCACAGATTGCGTCGTTTAAGTTATTTTGATTGTTATAATCAATAATTGAAGACACTGAGTGATCCCTCAAGATCAGTTGCAACGTGCAGGTACATTTACGTTTTGTCTTTCTGATTTGTTTTTCGTACCTTTTTTCCACGAATTAATTTTTGCTCCATGTGTCATATTCTATATGTTCACATTCTTTTTTACTACCACTGGAGTCACTATCACTGGTATCAATTTGACGTTCACTTTACTGTACTGCTGAATTATGGAAACTTAGACCAAAGCACACATGTGCTAGGCTTTATGTTGCATATATATACTAAAAAACATACTACAACTGACGTTACTCCAACTTTTATTATTGTATATACATGATACGTACATGACTGACCGACTCTATAATTTTTGTTACATCGATAACCATTTTCTAAATAAATGTAGTTCTTTTAATCGTAATCCAAGCCGACCACCCAGTGGATTGCGATTCTCCATGTGATGTTATCAATCCCATTTCTAGTCATAAGATTGTTTCACTGCTTTTACATGAAAACTGTGGTATATGGCCTAGACTTTTTCTCCTTCATGTTAAAGGTTTTAGGTTTTTTACATGACTACACTATTTCCTGTTGAGAAACAGACAATTCCATGTTTGTTTTTCTGTCAGCTTTATGATAGCCTGTGAGCACGTAGAGAAGAATTATATGTCGAAGAAAATATTTTTTCAGAGCAGTTAGTCTGTGGATTTGTCGTAAGTCATAGCCTTTGTTAGTTTGAAGTTGTGTTTAATGCATGCTTTCGGTAGTAATCGATAATTTCGTATTCAACATTCCACTTGTGATTTCGTGTAGTCTTCAAGTTTTTTTATGTAACATCATTCTCGTCTTCATCTTTTCGTTTATGATATTACTTTGAACTAATTAATCAGATAATAAGAGATGGTTGCTACTTATGTTAGGTTCTAGGTCAATTTTGTCCAACAATTTGTAGTTTATTTTAGTAGTCTACTAAATTTGTAAAAGTAATTTTTGTTTTGATTGTATAGCGGAGGATGAGGATATTTTCCCAATGCGCAACACCTCGCAAAAGCAGTCAAACAGAAATATAAATCAGCTTCTGTAAATATTCACGAAGGTCGACCAAGTAAGTTTATCAATTTATATACTAAAAGTACATAATAGTTCTGATAACATGGTACGTGAAACTCGAATGCCTTAAAAAAGTACTTTGTAGTAAACATTGTTTGTCACTGAAATTAATTTACCATGATAATAATAGATTTATAGCCCTTTCTTTCTGTGTACATAAGTCGAGTTGAAGCGTTGACAGGAATAACCTCTAGGGAGAGAATTAAGGTTGGCATTTATTGCTTATTTATTTTTTGAATACTTCTGTCTAACCGTTGTTACTACCTTAACATGTTGGTCGAGCTTGCTTATAGTGATTAAGAGAAGAAAGAACTGCTTACCAAACAAACGATTGACAATAGTATGGTGTTTTACTCAGACAACCAGCATGACGCCAATTCTGCCTTCCCACAAATGTCGACTTTCAAAATACACACTTCACCTTACTCCAGGTATTTCTGTCTGCGACAGTAAGGCCTTAAAACACATAGAGGTAGCTTACCAAAAAACCGCTTCTGAAAAGGTCATGTGTGATCGACTGCGGTCACACTCCTGGGTCGTCAAGACCACCTCTAATTTAGATACTTTTCCAGGTACTTCGAGAAGGAGAATCCATCGATTGTGTGGGCAGACAGGGATCGATACCCACCATTCATATTTTTAATAACTCCAAATCTACTGTCAATTATGTATCTGGTAGCTCCATTTGTGAATGCTTCACTGTTTGTCAAACCGTTCGTCAGGGAAATTTTTTAGTAGTTTCTTTAAGTACTCTTCTCTCAGTCGTTTACTTGTGCATACATGTGTTAGTGTCTTTAATGTGATGCCGAAAGATTGTTGTTTAGTCAAGTGCAATTAGTGGAAAGTCAATCACCATTTCTGGTGGTCAATACGTTTATCTGAACATGGATTTATGTAAACCTATGCGTTATGTCAACTAACACATCAGTCCTGGGCAAAGTGTGCTTCGATGACGCGCATTTATACAACGAGTGTAATCCAGATAAATGATGTATCGCTTCAGCTTCAGTGTAGTAACAAAATCATGTATTGTACTTTGTACGTCGAGGATTTTGTCAAACAGAATATATAGTAATAGATTACGGAGTTATTGAAATGGTTGATTGAGATAAGGTGCAATGACACGATCTTTAATTAGGATATTCACGTATGAAATGTATTTATTGTTTAGAAAACATTCGATGATCGACTCAAACCTCTTCATCTTGATTTCATTGGTATTCATCAACACGATCATATATGCATGATATAAACACGTTTGACGATATAACATTTCTTTGTCTTCTCTATTCCTGGGCTCCAATATCAATACAGCGTACAACAAGTGATGCACCATATTTCATCATTTTTGCATGTTTTTAAAATATCTTATCCTACTCTCCTTAACTACGTGGGACGGTTAAGTATTTCCGAATATACCCTTAATCGGTGTAAAGATTATCAATGAAGTTTTGGATAAGTATTTCATGTGTTAAGTGCGTTGACCACATTACTTATCTTGGAAGTCTATTCATCCCTGATGGTTCATTATCTGACAACCTCAGTTTGGGTCCAGAAAGCTCCCCTAGCTTTTGCTGATTCTTCACCACTTGTGGCGTAAGTGAGATATCCATCTGTTAATAGAAGGCTGATTGTACTACGCTGCAGTCTACTGTGTTTTAACTTATAGGTTAAAAACATGAGCTATAAAAATAGAAGATACGCGTAGGCCCCAATGCTTCGATCATATAAATCTTCGAAGTATCGCCTATCTATCATGGACTAACTGAGTAAGGAAATGTCAATGTTAAATACAGAGTAGTAGAGAAAAATGGCAGATTAGTCGATGAGGTTGTAAACCCTCATGACCGTTTTTGACTGTTGGTTTAAACTGTGCTAGCAGGTTCAGACTACCTGATTGGGATCTGGGTGATTATTGGAATGAGAGACTGGAGAAACCAAGTGACATGGCTCACCGTTGGGCAAATCTATCCACTGTATATGTTCTAGATCTAAAATCTAATTATTTTTGCATATACGTTTGTATCATTCATTCGCTGTTGATTTATATTATCGTGTTAATGTTGTAAGCGTGATCTCGTCATATACCATTGTAGTATACCAACTTGGATCTATAGCCATATATGCAGGGTTCTATGTCGTTCATGATTGACTGATTTCCCGTGTTTAAAGAAAAAAATCGATTGTAAATTTATTCGATAGAAAAACAACCGTACTGATACATCTAATCAGTTTAATAATCTAGAAAAGAATATACATGGAGTGTTAAAATCGTATGATTTTATTTTCTAGGACATGATTTCAAGTGAATATGGGACACTAAACGCATCACTCCATACTTAATCGTGTCGAATATGTATTCAATTTCTATGTTTTATGTTTGAAAACAATTTTAACTTGTTAATGAATAATTTGTTAGGTCTATTATGTCTCAATCCTTTGATTAATTGCCATCTTTTAGGATCGTTTGAAATTACCGTGAATGGAATTTTGATTTTTTCGAAACTTAGGTGTGATAGATTTACTTTAACAGAAGCTGTGAGTTTACTTACTATTTATTTCAAAAATATTAAAATTAAAATAAAAAGTTCTAAGGGAAACATTGGCCAACTTATCTGGCTCACCTTGTTTATATTCCTATGTTCTACATCAAATCCATCACTTTATTGTCACAAGATATGGTTAAAACACTTTACCTCCGACTAGTAGGTCACAGATTGGAACTCTACTGTACCTAATACGGTTCGAGCAGATGAATAGTGTCGTTAAACTCCAACACAGTACAACGTATGACTCATTACCCAGTACGTAAATCTGTATTTCACAGTCGAGTCACTACGACTTAGGCAAGCTTTGGTAATATTGAACGTGAACAGACAGATTATATTGTGTAAAAGAATGATCCAAGGGTAAAATACTTCAATAAATAAGAATAATTCATTACGGGAGATATGATTTAGTAGAAAATATATATCCTGGAGGGACTCAACTCAGTTGAGAGTTCCTCATAAAAAAACTACATTAAGCTTCTTTTCTAAGCCGTATACACTAGCGTCTCAATCCACTGGGTTGCACCATCTTGAGGGCCTTAACGTAGGAGTCCTGATTCACTGGCAGATGCCATATTTTTATCCTTCATATCACATTGCCATGTCGTAATCAAACTAATTCTCCGCTTTTTTCATCCGCTGGCTGCGTCGGTATATAATACTGTTAGGTCGGACCACAAAGAAGCGTAACAAACTTTCAGAACTGTGTTTAAGAACACTTTTTCATTTATTCGTAACTGTCTGTAATGTAAACATTTTGTTTCTATTGTTGTTACGCTCCGCTTGCCCCATCCGACCGTTTAGCATAATTATTGTTATTACATTGTCTCTTGTTATGGACTACGGTTAATTAGTTGTGTACAAGTTGTTCCTATTCACTAACCACTATTCCCCTCATTCTGTATCCATGTTAATTTTCTAATTGGTTTGCTGTGTGGTCTGATTTTGTGTATATATAAGAGAATGCTTGAAATATGTAAGATTCGATTCTGTCTGGCTGATCATTTTGGCTCCCATTTTTCTTATTTCGGCTTGAGACTAAGTGGGCAGAGGGCAGGCGCACAGCTATCAACTAGGCACAAGCAATTTAGCATTCGGTCACCCACAATCACCCCCCAATTTTCTCACGTCATAACAAATACATAATATGAAAGCCACTAGGACGATGGTGATATTTGTGAGCCGATGTTGAGTCATTCAGTGTCTACAACCACGAAATTAATTGACTCAATCCCAGAGAGAGTGTGAATGTACTTTGTCGAGAATTCACAGTAGTCGTCTAACTCAGGTTATTTCTTGATGTCAAATTGATATTCGGCTATCTCCACAACATTTAATTACACCAAGTTACTAGACAGAAGAATGATGCACATAAATGCTGAAATTACATATTATTTCATAATTATTTTGTGTTTCACATTTGCCTACTTTAAGTAGTATAGCTGTACTAAATACTATGCTAATAGTTTGAAATAGATTGTGGCTGGTTAGTGGTATTCGAGACACACGTTTCGTTCTGTTTGTGACTCGTCAGACTGAATTATCCTGCATCCCAGAAATGACGTTGATACCGGAAGTCGAAATCAGTTCGTTTTGTGCCAAACGTCACCACGTTGCCTACTTACTTTTGAGAAGTCTCATACTAGGTTGACATAGTTTTCCAGTGATAGCCCAAGTAATGTTTTAAAAATATCAAAACACGTTAGGTAACATCCAGTGTATCTAATGGTGCAACCATCTTGCTCCCGACATAGTCAGATAGAGACAGGTAACTATTTCTATCTGAAAAATGTCGAATACAAAATTGTTTATGGCATAGATTACTTATTAATAAAAAATGATATTTTGCTAGGCGATCACTATTACCAATAATGAGATGCAGTGCAAATGAGCACAACTTTCATACCAGTGAATTTTATAACTGCAAACCAATCGCAGTCTATTAGGTTCAATCCTAATATAAGTATACTAGGGATATTGGACGCACACATACGGTTTAGTTAGAACGTAGATTCCAGACATAGCTAACTGACAAGCGTCGAAAGAAGATTGAATCTAAGTCCACTGTTTACCATCAACTTTTTCTAGTCTTTTAATATGCACATTTATCTATGCGATCAATTCAAATCGAATGGGGAGCGTTATTTAATTAATTGTCGTTCACTCTCACCATTAGATAAATGTTTTACAAAGACGCGACATTGTTCCATGATGATTGTTTATTGAAGTCAATGTTCGTTGATTGAGGTCCGAATTCTCGTCATAACATTGTGCATAATAAATAACATTTCAAACAAAATAACTCACCTTCTCGGTATATTCAATTTCATTATTAAGTACCGGCTAATGATAATTCTTAATCATCTCTTATTTGAGTACTAGTTACTATTTCGTAATGATATAAAGAGGAAAGTGATGATGGTGGGAATGTGGAGACCGATGAAAATGAGGACAAAATATCTGATTCACTTGTTTCAACCGATTCTATATAACTGTAAATTAATTTAGTTCCAATTATACTGATCTGTAATAGGCCATCTAATTTCATTGATCGATACACAGGATAAATTGAATAGAAATGTGACGAGAAACGCTGACTATCCAGACGTAGCATAAGAAATACTATAAAGACAAGGAAAACGAAAAAGTGACTGTACAATTAAATATAGTAAAGGTTTGTGTGGCTGGGTGACAGTAATTACTAGGTGCTCTTACTGTTTTGAGATGCATGATAAGGACTCAAAAACTGGAAGTGTCTGTAATGTTGGTGAGGAAAGATGATGAAAATTCTCAAAAGATAAGTCGGTCCATTGTAAGAAAATCAGACAAGGAATTTAGACGAAAATGGAAGTATTAAGTTTCATTTGATGGTGATACCACCACTTGAGGTTGGAAGTTCAGTTGACAGTTCACCCTGACTCTATCGTGTTTGAGCAGAAAGCCTTGACAAGACTTATGCAATCCCGAGGCACATCTTTCAATAACAAATATATCAGTAGTAAAACAAGCTAAACAAAACAAAGCAAGAGCTAACAATTTTTACTGCTTATAAAGAAAAGATTGATATTCTCGACAAATCCATCACATTGAATTGGACCTTTCAAGAAATTTCCTAGTAAAGTTCACATTTTGTATACCCTATTGCATTGATGATGAGTACAATTCGCACTTTCTGTTCGACAATACAAATGCATGTAATTAACTATTTGATTCATTTCAAATGATGGCGATTCGATGCGTAAAGTAGTTACCTTGAAATCTAATTGATATTTATGATTCTAAGAGTATAAAAAGGATAAAGAGAATAATACAAACAGTTAACTAATCTAGGCAATTAGTAGGAAATCATGGAACACGATCACAGTAAAGCGTGCACGTGTAATGCTTAGAAAAATAATTTTTCTACAATTCGACTTGATTATAGACCATTAAGTTTCAAAATCCGAAACATTGTTAACAATGTATTTAACTCACCAGATAAACTAGTCCATGAAGTCAGTGACACATGGACTAAGCCATAGTATTAGGTGGAAATTACCTGTTTGAGGTCTAAAAGATAACTCGAGATTGGTGACATTAAACAAAGTAGCACAGAATCAGTTGTAATGGAGCATCCGCTTACTATCTTCATCTATTGAATGTGATTATTTTGACACCTACTGTGACACTTACAAATTTGCTAAAATCTGAAGAAATATATAGGAGTTCAAACCTGTCACCGACAACTTCACTAATGAATATATACCACATTCACCTAGTAGCCTAACCTCGCTCACTCGTTCGACCCAACATACATGAGAAATGCTTTGAAGAAGCTTATGATCAAAGCTGAAGGTTATGCAAGCCATTTCTTATGATAGATCATGTTTCACAGCTACGGAATAGTTCGGAAAGGATTACTGCCTAGTATACATGCCACCTAGTTAAAAAAATAGACATATCGTCTATGCAACAGGTAGCATATTTTCGCAAAAAGCTAAGACAGCCACTAGAAGTCGGATCGATATTTCATCAGACACCAACCCATCGATGATGATCAGACTTATGATGTGGGTAATTGTTGGGGATGCTAAATCTCCAAAACAACAAATCAAATTAAAAATAAAGTAATCGACCTCATTGAATTGAGATGTTTTGTGAATATCGGTATTAAGTTTAGTTGAATTGATTTACCACAAACTGATAGCTTGTAGGATACCATTGAAAACCAAGAAGCATTGGACACTTGTTTCGCCTTAGTATGGAACTCTTTAGCAATGTGCACACTCGGTTCCTCCAGGGGAATTGAATCCGGGACATTGATGAAAGTAGGAATTCTACCATTGGACACCGCTCCAGCAATGAAGATGGTTAAATGTTCGCAAGCTTGAAGGCCTTGGGTACAATTTCCCTAACAGAATCGACGGTGTGCACTGTTAGGATGTCTCATACTATGATGAAACAGCTATCTAGTGCTCATTTATATACTACTATAATTAAATCTTGTTTCAGGTTTACCACAACTTACTCAATTTTCTCAAGAGTTTGTTGATCTATATTACTTACAACACTAGAATATGCTATAAATCCATCCAAATTATTCGACAATGGCCATAACCCATAAAATATCATTTAGAATTCACTGTAAATTAAACAAAAACACTTGATTTGTTCTTTAGTAAAATCCTAATTTTCATCTTAAACATTCCGCGTCTACATAATATAACAAATTTACAAGATGCAAATCTGTACACTTTCAGCCACACTTTGTGTAATTGCTAATATTACTCAGTTACTTAAATCAAGGTAGGTACATAAAGCTGACAACCGAATAGCTAAAAATCGAACACCGAAACCACAAAACCACCTCTATATGGGAATTATCACTGGCAGTCTCCATTCACGACCCAATCAGGCTCTAACGAAGGGACTTTCAGACCTCCACCAACGAACGCTTAACTATTACGCTAACTGGTTATGTTACTATTAACGTACTTGTCAGGTATAGATTTACGTATTCGACTTTGAACCACACTCTAAGCATGAAAGTTGATGATGCTAGTCGATTACCTGCAACAAAGTAGGTGGATTTGGTTCAAAACCTGTATTTTATGTACTAGTTAATCACTCAACTAGTGAACAGAAAGAGTTCACTTCGTACAACTTACCTTCATAAAATTGAAATACGAAGTCCATAAACCTTTAGGTCTATTGATCGCACGAACTAACCAATAACTGAAGACAATGTGTTATTTATAGATGATGGCTCCAAGTGAATATTAGTATACAATCGTAATCCAATACGATTTAGTATATAGGTATTTTCAAATTAAAGTTTCCAACTTTTAATTAACAAATCATCATTGTTAAACCAAGCTTCCGTGAGCAAATGTATACATATCAACTTTCCACAAACATGGTACACACGTAGATTTATCTTGGTCTTTATATGTGGTATAATAGAACGAAATAAACACCAAGCAAAGTTACACTGTTTAATATTGAATCTTAACTAAATCTCATGAGTCAGATTTGAATATAGTGATATCATTATGTTGAACAGTTCGACACCGTCATAGAATACACTAGGGTGTAATAGATGATCTTTGAATATGAGAGAAGACAAAAAATGAATGTATATGCGCTACTGCGGCCGATTCGAATCATCACCCCAACCAGATGGTCTACCTCTACCAACATGGCTCAAATCAACACTCAACGACACAATAGACTAATCACGTTTCGATTTTCCCGCCCTTAATATTCTACTAACTTAACCCAGCCATCGTCCCTCCTAAAGGCAAGTTATGGTTAGGTATGTATAATACTTGTTACTTAACCCACCCCCAGTCAGTGATATATTAGCTAATAAACTAATTTACAATCGTTCACAGTGCCCAAAACCGAACCTCAACATTATTTACTCAGAAAACATGAGCAATGTTTCGACGATATATATAGCCGAATATTGGTAACTTGTGGATGCAATCACTTTTATAAACTACTTTTCACAGTCGCGTAGTAAAACGATGCTAACTGATACCTGGTATATATCTCTCAGTCGTATGTTCATAACAAAAGTAGCTACAATAATGCTATGAATATTCAGATATAAACATACTGTCTCATACTGACGTGAAATAACATTGTCAGCTTTGTCAATCGCAGATTTGAAACAAATTTACTAGTTTTATTCACATAGAAATTTGTTCGACGATTGTTTTGAATAGGTTGGTAAACATTATTGGAACTAATGATATGAATCAAACAATCATAACATAAAGATTTATTATCATCGTCATTACGAGTACTTTTCTCGGTATTTTGATAATTCATAAAAAGTGTGTCATCTAGAAATTTAGTTAATAATATTACCAGTTGTATAAATGATAGATCAACTGAAATAAGTTGTAGGGAAGACAAAAGAAAAATAGCAGAAAACACAAGAAATAGAATATGACGAGTATCCTTTAAATGGGTATATAGAGTTATGCAACAGAAATATGATGGATAAATGTAGGATAATTTAAATACCGATTACAAGTTCATGTTATCCGTGTATGAGATATTGGTATCATTCTACGGCTCAAAAAACGAAGTAAGTGGAAATCATTTCAAAATCATGACAACAGGGAGTTTACACAATGATACTTCAAACAATACTAATATGCTAAAAAACAATCAACGGAGTTTAGGGTCAGCATATTTTGTATTATTGTGAAACAAACAAGGTATTCCAGTATTTGGTAGAACACGTTAACCATTCAAAAAAAAATGGATCAACTCTTTCCTAGAATCTGATCAGCCCTCTTGATATCACGATCAATAGTATTTTTGTTGGCAATGTGAACCCTTGGCTCAATCGGTAGTGTGTTTGACTCTTAATAATTGTTACAGGTTTTAGTCTCGTTCCGCTCACTTCGGTTTAAGCAACCGAGTAGTAACACTAGATCACCCACATACAAAATCCACCTGAAATCTAAGTACATGAATTTATGCTTGGCAAAGAGTTAAACCAATACACAGCAAATACTATGAAGCACATACTGTATATCAACAAAAATTACTTTACTACGAATAAAGTATGAATTACTTAAAATCATTCTATGCATTATGAATTACTAAATATTTTTGCCATAGATTTTAGGAAAAAAATAATGGAAGTTAGACGCAAATTATCATATTGATTAAAATCGAACGACACTAAGCATCAGCAATCGTTGGAGAAGCTGTATAGAGGATTGCCGCTCTTTCCTAGACACGTGTTTAGTTTCTGAACACACCTTAATGAGGGCAAAAAATGGTTCAATGACACTTGAAAAATGGCTTAGAATTTGTTATAGTGGAGCAAGTGCATTCACTCTTTAACTTTATCTGAATCTTGAATTTTATTACTAGTTTCTGAAAATTTTACTTCAATCTCCCTACCAGCATTCTGAAATATAATATTACATATGCTGTCTAGTAAAGCCAATGTAAAATACAACAACTTGAAAATATGATAGTATTTGCGCGGTTCTACGTTAATGGTGATGGCGATGATAATAATAATAATAATAACAATAATAATGATATTCTTGATGTTAATGATGATGATGTTGACGATGATGATTATGGTGTTGGTATAGCTAATAAAGTTTATGATGACGGTTAAATGATGATAATGATGAGGATAATGATAATGTTGGTGATGATGAATATGATGATGATAATATTAATGATAATGATGATGATAATGACTATGCTGAAAATCGTAATGATGATGATTAATTTTTAATTATAATGATTCTCATTATAATAGTGATGATGATGCTGACTATAAATATAGTTATATTAGCAATAGTATAAAAATAACAATGAAAAAATGAGTGTCCAGCGTTGTCTAGTTGTTAGGACTTCTGGCTTCTATCAAGGCAGTCCGAGTCCGACACTTAGAGTAAGGGCGGTTTTTAGCAATAGCTTTGCAGTTATAGCGATTGACTTAGCCACTAACTAGCGAGTCCCAGCTTAGCTCTATCTGTTTTAATCTGGACAACCTCAGCGACATTCGTCTTAGTTCAAAGTCAATTACGTGAACTTTATTTAATTATCATGGTGCATCAACACAAATTAATTTATCCATGCTTCAATTATGACCGAGAATAAAAAGCCTACATCTTTATATATCAAGTCAAAAATGAACATGAGCTCATGGGTTGCAAGTTTCAGAATTCGGATCTTTGAACTCAATGACACTTGCACACTCGGTAAATTAGTACTGACGTAAACACAGTTTATTTCTAGGTAGATAAAATTTACGATTTCATATTCCATCCATCTTGAAATGGTGT
Source organism: Schistosoma japonicum (assembly GCA_025215515.1). Classification (NCBI taxonomy): domain Eukaryota; kingdom Metazoa; phylum Platyhelminthes; class Trematoda; order Strigeidida; family Schistosomatidae; genus Schistosoma; species Schistosoma japonicum. The sequence goes on from CM046061.1 coordinate 89,706,282, forward strand.
TCTATTGAAAAAACCAACAAAATAACGACGACCTTGATGGGGCTTTTTTAATTATGCTGGGTTGTATGGTGAACAAATTGAATATGCCAACATGCTTAAGCGATACTCACTCAACAGCTGTCTTAAAACATAGTCAAAATACCAGCATTTTACTTCTACCATTAATCGTTATACTGTTCACAGCAGCTATTAATAGAAAATTAGCTTTAAAAGATTCAAGAATAGATATCCGACAGGGATAAACTTGATTCCTTACAAAACAGATATATGGAAACATGTTTATCAAAACACCACATAAAGATAGGACTAGTGAAACGACAAGTAAACTTCCAGAAAAAAATATACGCAGCGTTTTAAAAAATTTCTGTCAGATATTCAAGAGAATCCGGCTTTAAACATACAGGACTAACTAGAAAAGAAACTGTATCAATGTAAAATAAGAAAAATTGTATAACCTACCGATAACAACCTAGTTTTCCATGACTTCAGAGCATAATTTCGAGATGAGTATCTATTCGAACAAGTTTAAATGATGTCAGTTTTGCGTTATATAATTTTAATTAAACCAAGTTAACTGATATCAGTAGAACGAAATTTGACACCAGTTATCGGAGCAAACACAAGGGTCTTTTGGTTAATAGGAGTACTAAAACACGAAACTCACCTAGCTTGGATATTCCATAAACTACTGCTCAGATTTATAACGTCCACGCACTAAATATTCACTATTAATACGAATCATATCTACCAAGTATTCTTTGTTTATGAAAGTAAAGGTAACTCTACGTGCCCAAATAAACTCAAACCTTAGCACTGTTAGAAAATATGGAATAAATCTACTAAGAAATCCTGAAATAACAATAACCAAAATCATGTAACGGACGCATGAGAAGCGATTACAATTACTTGGGAGTGATGTTATTTGTAATCAATAATAAAATCAATCCAACTAATGCCCACTGAGTGGAAATTATGTTCTCCGAATAAGTGAAAGACCCCCGTGTCATAATCATCCGCAGGAATTTTAGACTTAATCAAGACCTCCACCCTTTCTGCTACCCTATTTTCGATCAGCTGATATGTGAGCAAAAATTTTGAAATCCCGACCTTCCAATATCAAATATCCGTATGACAAACTGTTTTAAACCAATTTCTTTCTTTATACTCGCTTCTGGAGCGTCGGTGTTGATTCCTGGTCTTTGGCTTTCTCTTGGAGTTAACTGAGGACAAGTCAGCCCACGGACAGGCAGTTTTTTTCGATTTTTCTTATGATTACTTCCTTTACTCCTTCTTTTCTTACTTCTTTCCTTTCTCTTGTCCTCTTACTTTTTTTCACTTTAATTTTTTCTTTTCTTTAAAGACTCTTGTAATGCACTAGTCTCTATCCCTGCGTTTCTTGATAATCTGGTTCATGAGTAAGGCCTGAAAGAATGTCATAGAATAAATAAAGGTTGAGATTGTCAAGCTTCAAGATTTGAAATTATTACGAAGCATTTTTTTATCTCCTGTTCCAGGGGGCATTAGGTACACCACAATATAACATATAGTCACCTGGCTTATTTCTAAACGAGTATGATGAAAGCGGCGGTTACCTTCTCTGGCAGCGCATTCAAAATAGAGCACACCTTTAATGTCAATAAATTTACCCTTACCTGTGTTTGTGATTTCTGTTGAGCAATAGTTCAGGTGTACTGATATATGGGACAGCCAGTATGTTTTTATTTGAATGTCCAGGCGTGCTTAAAATTTTGTATATGGGGATTAGGTTGCTGTATCAGTGCTTGAATGTTTTATTTCTATGTGACAGTGACAAATATCAAATTAACTACTTTCTGTGTATCAGCATTAAATTGTTGTCAGAACACAAGACATTGTCAAGTTGTTGCATTTTTTTAATTACTTAACACCTTGACTTCACTTGTAATAAATTTTAACTTACGACCTCACGTTCGATAGTTGTTACACTAATAAATGCTCTGTCTACTCATCGTTCTGACTTTTAATATACATTGATTATGCCTGTGTTGTGTCTATGATAGTCAATGGAATATCGTAGCATATAGTTACTGGAGTATAGTACTCGAACCACCATCTTTTCTTAATAGCTACATTGAGAAACTCTTGCTTGCTCTCCTACAGAGTGATCACCCAACATAAACATGTATTTGACTGTATACACAGAGCAACGGCAATTTTAATATTTTTTACCGCAAAATATATCACATTATTAGGAAGTTATACATTAACTAAAGCTGGAGCATATGCAATCATATCCTCTACTACATCACATTTTGTTTTATTTATCTAATATTCTCTGAATACAGCAACAGTTATATTCGTAGACCTATATATATATATATACTTCTATTAAACGTTTTACGTGGATATATATTTCATCCCCTCAACCTACATTCCTGATAAAGTGAGTCATATTAATTTACTATTGTTTGTCTTGTTTATCAGTTATTTTTGTCACAGTTTCGTCATAACTTCATTATTCACAACCTATATGCATTAATGTGCCTTCTAACAACAACATTTCCTCTTATTTTGGTAATCAATTTGCTTCTAATATAAACCCTACTAGTACCAATCTTTCATAAGAGATGCGTGCAAACATACTGTAACCTCCCAATGACGCTCCTTACGATCAGTTGAAACAAGCAGTAGTTAAAGTAATGTCATTGTCAGATTAACAAACTATCGAACACCTATTTAGCAACGTGCAACAACATGAGCGGACTACGAAGCTTTCCATGGTTTTGATAGAAATACAAGCCACCATAAAGCAGGATATCAGGTGTTGTGCATCATGGAATTTTTTATTTTGAAAATACAACCGAACGTGAACAAGCCAATTTCGTGCTAAGTCTTCGACAACACGTGTGACACATAAAAGCATCGTTACCCAGTGAAAAACAACGGCAAGTATATATACCAAACAATTTGATATGTCGGAATATTATAATAAATAATATCGCCTACTGCTATGCAGGAACTAACCGCAACTCTAACCGGAAACTTATCTGCGCCAACTGATACTAGCAACCGTGACCAACGACTCGATACTGACTACTCACCCCCGAAACAAAATAAAGAACACCAAGCAGCACCAGGAAGATTCGATTCTATTACAATTCAAGTCTGTATATATAGATACAAAAACGACCTTGGGAAAAACAGAGTAATTAGCATACTAAAATGACATTACAACCAATCACAGTTAACAAGGTCCAGCGGAGAAAATGAAAAGCAGTACCGGTTTCCGCTCGCTTTACAATTAAATAAAAAATAGCAAAATCACATGAAAAATAACTAGTTTCTCCTCTTCTTAGCACCTCCCCTTTTTGAGAAAAGTTCGCTTTCTTGGAACCTCACTGTGGCTCTTCGTTTTCTATCACTCCGTCTTATTGGCTGTTGTTCTTCGGATGCTCCTTTCTTGTTGTTTGCTGCAATTAATGTTGGTTTCTCCGTGGGGAGCTTGAAAGTGTCAAGAAGAAGTTCAAGCGCTAGGTTCGGTTCATCTGCTTTTCGTTCACCAAACCTTCTTCGCAGCTGGTTGCGATGTCGGATCCATATTTGTCCTCCCACTGCTACTTCATACATCACCTTTCCTCTTTTACCTTTAATTACTCCGTTTTTCCATTTCTCGCTTCCTGGTCTGTAGTTCCTTACGTACACCTGCGTGCCGTTTCTATAGATATCATCATCGTTGCTTTTCACTTTTGCCGGCCTCATTACCTCATTCATCGTTCTCAGTTTCCGTCCCATGAGTGCTTCTGCTGGTGATTTCTGTTCTGGAGCACTGTTGTTTGGGGTACTTCTATATACAAGTAGAAAACGCTGAATAATTTCTGCTAGGCTTCCCTCCCCCTTTGCCTTAAGTACAGCTCTTCTGAAGGTATCCACAAACCTTTTCGCTTGTCCGTTTGATTGTGGATGGTACGGTGGGGAGCGAATATGTGTGATAGCGTTTTCTTGACAGAATTCACTGAAAATCTGTGACGTAAACTGGGACCCGTTATCAGTGACTAGTGTCTCTGGAAACCCATGACACGCGAATATCTTCATCAATGTTTCCAGGGTTTTCTGCGTGGTCGGAGGAACTACAGGATGGATCTCTGGCCATTTCGAATATGCGTCTACTAACACCAAGTAGTAGACTCCTGACATGGGTCCGGCAAAATCTAAATGTACTCTGCTCCATGGACTCGCAGGAACAGGCCAGCTTACTGGTTCCACCTTCGATGGGTTTTTCGATGCTCGTTGAATCGTTTTATCTCTTCTTGTGAATTCAGCAACTTTCTGTGTGGTAACAGTAAGTGCTCTCACAGCATGCCTGAAACTTTCTTTAGCGTAATCTCTCGTATCGATGGTGGCAATCACCGACTCTTCACTCTTCGTAGGATAGGTGCTTAGTGGAACAGCATCTAGTTTCAGGTCAGTAATCAAATCTAACCCCAACAAGTTAAGATTGTTGTTAACCACATAACATACTCCATCCGTGGTTATTTCGTTGAATGACACTGAGCATACAATTTTGCCAATGATCACCAAACGATCGCCTGATGCACTTATGGCGAGTTGTTCTGTAGGGTGTAGCACAGGTTTCCCAATTTTAATCCATGTTTTTCTAGAAATAATAGTAATATCAGATGCTGTATCAAGTTGGAGGCTTACCGTATGACCATTTATCCGAACAGAAACGTACTTTCTGGCTGGTCTTCGATGAGCGTGATTCAGGTTGGATACTGAAAGTGACTCAGCCGGCTTATTCGGCGAATGGAATCTTCTTCTGGAACGTGATCGAGTGCGTATGTCTTTCTGCCTGCACAAAGTTTCTTTGTGTCCCAGTCTGTTACACTTTCTGCAACGATAGTTCTTAAATGGACAAAACTTGGCAAAATGCCATCCATCACAGTTCCAGCATCTGGATGGGGGAGTAATATTCTGCTTTTCGGCTGGTTTATCACGATGAGTTGAGGTGGTTGCTGGAGTGACTTGATGAGAAATAGGTTTTCGACGAACAGCATGAACTTCAATGTCACCATTACCACTAGACTGGACAAGTGCAGTATCATGCTTTAAATTGGTCAGTCGTTGATATTCTGCGGCAATGTCATTTAGAGACAATGTTGGTTCTTGGTCAAGACGGTGAAGCAATCGCGTTCGAATATCAGCGAATTTTTCTGACTGTAGGCTGCAGATGAGTATTAACGATTTAAATTGGTTCTCCGATAGGTCTTTTAATTTAAACCGTTCACATTCTCTGTTTACAACTCCAACATGAGTTAAGAAATCATCTGATTCATTCATTTTTAACTTTAGGCAACGATATCTAATATTGAATAGAGAAGAATTGTCACCAAAGTGTTGGCTGAGAGTTGAACAAGTTTCAGAGAATGTTCTATCTCGAGGATTTTGAGGTAAAATTAGGTTGCAGTATTTGTCAAGTTCTGCTGCACCAAGCTTTCTGAGAAGTAGGCGAACTTTCCATGCATCGTCCTGTGAAGCTAAATCATACGTAAACAAATCTTCATATCTCCGGAACCAGGTATCAAAAGTAACATTAGCTTCTGGATCATAATTAAATTCAGCAATACTATTAATAATTCCATCAATTGAAAGTGCAGAGTTGGGGACAGGAACATTCGAGGATGATTCAAGCTTAGAATTCAGGCTTGTGAAAAGCTTCATTAGTTTGAGTTGTTCATCCAACAACGAATCCATTTTAGTAGGATCCACAGTCACCATCACCCGTCGCCAATTGATATGTCGGAATTATAATAATAAATAATATCGCCTACTGCTATGCAGGAACTAACCGCAACTCTAACCGGAAACTTATCTGCGCCAACTGATACTAGCAACCGTGACCAACGACTCGATACTGACTACTCACCCCCGAAACAAAATAAAGAACACCAAGCAGCACCAGGAAGATTCGATTCTATTACAATTCAAGTCTGTATATATAGATACAAAAACGACCTTGGGAAAAACAGAGTAATTAGCATACTAAAATGACATTACAACCAATCACAGTTAACAAGGTCCAGCGGAGGAAATGAAAAGCAGTACCGGTTTCCGCTCGCTTTACAATTAAATAAAAAATAGCAAAATCACATGAAAAATAACTAGTTTCTCCTCTTCTTAGCACAATTGTGTGAAGCTACACATGTGTTTGTCAGAAAAAAAGAAGTGCAATGAACGCCACAATCAGCTTATGATGGCTTCCATCAAGTTTTGAAGATGAATGATGAAATTTCATGATCGATAGACATCGAAAAACAGATACAGTTAGCAACGATAACGTTAAACCGACATTTCTTGACAATGATAACACTGTAGCCAAACGCAATGCATCAACCGTGCACTATGATACGGCATCAAAACCTCTAATCCTACAGAATTCAAAAGCGCCACAGAAGCATTCTTAGACAACACAAGTTACACATTCTGGCAGATATGTACACTGGCCTAAATACCTGATTGATAATAACATGTGTTACGTCATTTTTCCTTCTATTCTATGGCATATATTACGTACGTAAAGTTGTATTCTATACTAACCTATGCTGGTGTTATAGTTATGAAGAATACGCATTTGCATATGTGCAACAGTAATAAGAAAATACACCTTGGAATACATTAATTTTATTCACATAGTTATTTTCTTTCCTTACTACTTATTTTCCATTATTATTATTACTATTTTTAATATTGTTTTTCATGAGCTTACACTGTATTTGTTATTATATTTTTTCATAAACAGCTAACAAGTTTTTATATTACATCTTTCACCCACACGTTCATTATAATCGCAGTAATTTCTTATAAGGTGTATATCAATACCGTTGAGTGACATGGAATATGAATATCATTAATAATTTTATATATATTCGTCAACTATATTCGGTCTCACGTTAGGCATATATACCAACATATGAATAAATAATGTAGTTGTTGTGTTCAGAGATAATTATGGCTTCTACAGGTTCAGGCTCATGATTTAAAATGATTCGCATAGAACACTCAATGATTAGAATGTACAGGCTAACCCCCAAGCAACAATGTATAACACTGTTTATATAAAAGGCTGAAATCAAGCCAACGGTAATCGTATTTGCAAATCAAGCGTAATTTTGATAATACATCATTTGTACGAGGAACATACGAGTGATCGCCAATATGACCTTCACTGATATATATACATATGTAAGCGTTGTCATTGACAATATTCGAAGCAGTAAGACTGAACATCTCTGAGTTATCACTTTACAACAATGCTTAAAATAATGTCAAAGAAGTTGAAAGTTAGAATACAACTTGGCTCTTTTCAACATAACTGTTTCCTTATAGTCATAATATAGTGTAGCGGTGAATAATCCCCAAAATAAATAGTTGCATAGGCTCTCGACATTGATGCTGACCATGTTTGTTTTAGCGGACACTACTAGTTGAAAGCGCGCGGTCACGCATCACAACCAGATTACGACTCGAACCACCGTGGGTAGCATCTGTCTCTAGTTTGCCAGCCTAGACGTTGCTATTCCATTTAAGCTCTGTTTACGATCAAATATAATTTCGCTTCCATCCTTTATTGCCTTCTGATTTCTCATTCGTAAGAGTGGGGTCCATTCGATAGAAGTGTCTTTGGTTATACGACAAGCGCCACTTGGTCCTTTATCCGGGAAACGCTTTATTGGTGAGCAGGACGTGATCTGGACACGATAATTTACTGTGAGTCCATTCCTTTTCATAGTTTTAAACAGACTATTATTGGTGGTTTAATTTTTTTTATTTTTCACGCATATTTTTCACAGTAATTTTGTATTTGCATTCATTACTATTTTCATGATGTCAGATCAGACTCCTAAGCTAATTAGGATTAAAACCCCCACGCCTCCAAACTTTCATCTCATCCCTTTCTGGGCAGATAACGTGGAAGCCTGGTTCTGCTACGCAGAAGCAAAATTCTAAAACCACGCGTTCAATTTCTGGCGCTTGTTAGGTCACTTCCGCGTGAGTTGAACAGGTACGTCACCCCTTTCGTTTTTAGTCCTGACTGCCTAGAACCGTACGAACAACTAAAAAGATTGATTCTTAAACGAGGAGATTTGTCCGACTGACAACGTTTTGATGAGTTGTTTCACACCATTGATTTTGGTAGCGGTTCTGTGACCGAAATGTTGTTGCGCATGAAAGAAGTAATAAGTCAACGTACTTTTGACGAAGGTCTCTTCCGTCAACTTTTTTTATCAAAACTGCCACAACAAGTGCAAGCAGTATTGGTAATTTTTAACAGCAACCCAGTAGATGAACTAGCTTCATCTGCTGATCAAATTCTGGAGATCACCAGAACTCGCCACAATGAGGTTTATTCTGTTACAGAAAAACCTATGGAAACCGAAAACAAAATTACTAAATTGTGCCATACTCTTTCTCGTTTCCTTAATCTGCGCGAGCAACGCCGACCAAACAATCCTCGACGACGAAGTTCATCGCACAAAAGATCCTTATCTCGACCTCGACGAACGAAAAATCCACATTGGTGTTAGTACCACAACACCTATGGCAAAGACTCAAAAAAATGTAGAAACCCCTGTTGTTTCCCTAGCCTCAAATTCAATGCTCTGAGAAACTATCCAGCCCGGCACGCGTTAACGGCAAACGTAGCCGGTGGAAACAGCCGTCTGTTTTTCATCTCTGATGTGATAACGAAGGTTCGCTACCTCGTCGATACTGGCGCAGAAGTCAGCGTCCTTCCTGCAACTTCATCTGACCGCCAACATGGAGCTGCATTCGATCTACAGGCAGCTGACGGAAAACAAATAGCTACGTATGGTAAAAATATGTCTACTTGAACGTAGGGTTGCGAAATTCCATACACTGGATTTTCACTATCGCCGATGTGAAAATACCTATCATAGGCATAGACTTACTGAGCCACCACAACTTGCTTGTGGACGCTAGCAAAAAGAGGCTAGTCGACAGCAACACAAAGCTGTACGTACGTGGAACCACTGCTACAGGTTGTAGCCTATGTCCTCTTCGCTTTAAACATTTAATTAACCCTTATTTTCAGCCAATACTTGACAAGTATCCGGACCTGAATAAGGCGACATCGAAGTTATCATGTGTAACCAGCAATGTTACACATCACATCACGACTACAAGTCAACCTGTATTCTCCAAAGCACGCCGACTAGCACCTTAAAAATTAAGGACTGCTAAGAACGAATTCGACCATATGATTGACCTGGGAATAATCCGCCCATCCAGCAGCCCATGGTCGTCTCCATTACATTTGGTCCCGAAGAAAGACAGCGATGATTGGCGTCCTACCGGTGATTATCGACGTCTTAACGCACAAACTACGCCAGATCGCTACCCTTTACCTTACATCCACGACCTAACGGCCACGTTAAAGGGAATGAAAGTTTTCTTAAAAATTGATCTAGTAAAAGCCTACAATTAAATACCGATGGCTGAAAATGACATCCCAAAAACGGCTATTGTAACCCCGTTCGGTCTTTACGAATTTCTCCGAATGCCCTTCGGCTTGAGGAATGCAGCACAAACGTTTCAACGTTTCATTGACGACGTGTTTCGCGGGCTCGACTATGTCCATGCATGTGTCGACGACTGCTTGATAGCAAGCCCAGACGAGTAACCCCACATGAAACATTTGGACACAGCTTTTAAAAGAATACAGCAATACGGAATTACTATTAGTATACAAAAATGTCAAATCGGAACAACCTCGTTGGACTTCCTGGGGCATACTATTAATAATAATGGTATACAGCCTCAAAAACACAAGGTGGCGGTAATTCTGGAGTATCCGGAACCAACAACCATTAAGCAGTTACGAGCGTTCAACGGGCTGATAAGTTTCTACAGACGAATTATCCCCAACTGTGCATCAATTGTGAAACCACTAACAGATCAGCTTCGTGGGAATAAAAAGGTGGTCACAATGGATTCAGAATCAAAGAAAGCCTTCGTTGCAATTAAAGAGGCGATAGCCAATGTAACTATGCTGGCACACTACAATACTGAGGTTCTCGTCAGCATTGCGGTCGACACTTTTGACTCAGCCATTGGCGCAGTTCTGCAACAATGGACTGGTCAAGCTTGGCAGCCTTTAGCATTTTTCTCAAGACGATTAAACGACACTGAATCGAGGTACAGCACTTTTGGACGTGAACTACTAGCCATGTACTGTGCTGTACGACATTTTCAACATTCCATCGAAGGCCGGGAATTCGCAATATTCACTGACCATAAACCACTGACGTTCTCGATGAAATCATCTTCAGATAAGTACTCTCCACGAGAGTCGCGTCATCTTGACTATATCTCCCAATTCTCTACGGACATACGACATATATCGGGAGCTAACAATGTAGTTGCTGACGCCTTATCGAGAATACATCCTTTGAATCGCATACAAGGAATCGACCTTGTTAAACTAGCTCAACTTCAAAGTGAAGATATCGATTTTCATCACGAGTTAGCTGCAACAACGCTCCAACTCCAAACCAAAACGATTGGAAAAGGTATGAACACTTTAATTTGTGATTCTTCTACAGGTATATCCCGTCCAGTCGTCGCCAGGAGTTATAGACGAGTCATCTTCGACACATTGCACAACCTATCTCATCCTGGAATTCGTGCTACGATTAAACTGACTACTGAGAGATTCTGCTGACCAAAAATGAATAAGGATATTAAAGAATGGGTACGTACTTGCATAGCCTGCTAGAAGAACAAAGTAATCCAACATGATAAATGCCCCCCAGGCACTTTCTCAACCCCTGACGCTCTATTCGACCACGTCCACCTTGATTTGGTAGGACCTCTACCAAACTCAAATGGGTTTTCTTATCTTCTGACATGCGTGGACCGATTCTTACGCTGGCCAGAAGCGATTCCACTCAAAGACATCACTAATAATAATAATAATAGTTTATTCTCAGGTAGCATTTTGTACATGAGAGCATACCAGTTTACAGGCATGATCAGAATGATATAGATTGTTTTTAACAGGGAATATATAGGGAGTCATTTTTATGAAAATAATGCTATATGAAGACATTAATTAATATTTATAAAGTCAACAATAACAAGGTCCAGAGTTTGCAGCACTAAGGAATTAGAGACGTGTTATTTATTGTAGAACACTTCCAGCATGCGTTCGCGCGTTTTTCGACTGTAGTGCTGTAATCGCAGAAAATGGCTGTTGGTAAGCAGAATGGATCATAGAGACTATCCAGAAACGGGAAAAGACTGAGTATTCGATATTAAGTTAAAAGAGCCAATTTATGTGGGTTGGTCTTGAACGTTGAGTTATTGATGCGTTAATTTCGTTCTTAGCCATCGCTTGGAGTAGTTTGCATAAAGAAGACCAATTCCATAGGAGAGCAGATCACAAACTCGGGTCGACAGTGATATAGAGGAATATATGAAACAGAAAGAATATAAACGAATTTTTAATTAGTGAAAGCAAAATAATCAGTATTAAACCAGAATTTTTTTTCCATGGTTTTTTTTTATAGTTACTATGTAGTGTTTGTAGTTTTAGAGCCTTAATAAGCCATTGCTGGTTGAATCAACGTTAAGTGGTATGTCGTCAACGAATTTGTATAAGTCTATAGATTCTAGGTATGTGGTGATCAGTCGTTTGAACCTTAGGATAGAGTCAGTAGTGCGAATATTTTGTGGTAGCTTATTCCAGAGTTTGCTGTAGAGTACGATAAAGAACTTACAGCGTTGTTGTGCTTGGTATTTATTGATAAGTAATGTTGCCTCGTAGTTTCGAAGATCGTATCTAGGCGTTTGGTTCCATTGGGGAGAGAAGGCTGAGAATGATATTCCGGTGATAATTTTATAAAAAAATATTAAGTTATGTCGTAGTCGGCGATGACTCAAAGGTTCTAAGGAGAGTGTTTTACATCTAGTCGTGTAGTTGATGTTGCTGTTAGTTCCTAGAATTCGACGTGTAAAACTTCTTTGTACGCTTTCTATACGTGTTCTGTCTATGCTACTCATGCTTGAGAAGATAAATGAGCAGTACTCGAGTGTAGGTTTTACACATATCTTAAACAAAGTAAGTTTAGCCTCTCTTGTGAAGAAGTTTTTAAGAAGGAAGCCTGTTAATTTTCTAGTTTTCGAGACTATAGAGAAGGCGTGCTCTGTGAACTTTAAGTTACCTGAGTAATTGATGCCCAAGTCGCTTGTTGATTGGAGTATTTGGACTTTAGACCCATTTAGATAAAACGTGAACTGGGGGTTATGATTGCCTATGTGCATGATTCCACATTTACTATGGTTAAGTGGTAGTTGCCATTTTTGGCTCCAGGCAGTTAGTCTATCAAGGTCCTTTTGAATTAGTGTCATGTCTTCTAAAACATCCGGTGTATAGCTATATACTATCTTCAGATCATCCGCATATAAATACGGTCGACCATGTTTTATAACGTTAATTATGTCATTTATGTAAATGATGAACAATAAAGGACCCAGTACACTTCCTTGTATTACGCCGCTAGTAATTGGTTTAGGTAATGAGAGGCTATTATTATACTTTACTGTTTGCTGTCTTCCTTCTAGGAAAGATGCAAACCATGAGTGAAGTGGGTCTTTGACCCCGTATGACTTTAGCTTAATGAGTAGTCGTTTATGCGGGACTTTGTCGAAGGCTTTACTGAAGTCGAGAAATAAAGCAGATACTAGAAATCTTTTGTCTCGATGCGTAGTTATGTCATCTAGATAGTCTAGCATGCATGTGTCACAAGACCTAATTTTTAAGAATCCATGTTGGGAGGGGGAGAGCAGTTCGTTCCTAAGTAGATAACGGAGTAATTCCACCTTGATTATTTTTTCCATTACTCTTGATACAACAGAGGTAAGGTTGATAGGTCGGTAGTTTTCTATATTTCCTACAGGTCCGGATTTAAACTTGGGAATGACACATGTAGTTTTCCATAAGGTAGGGTAGCATGCAGTGGAGAGTGATATTGTAAATAGTTTAAGAAGTGCCAGGTGGAAGTCAGCACCACCATATTTGAGTACATTGGCTGGTATACCATCAGGGCCCAAGGCGTTTGAGTGCTTTAGCGTAATGATGGCCTTCATAATATTTTCTATAGTGAAAGTTATCTCCCTTATTTCGCATAGTAGTGGCGTAATAGGTTCGTTCCCATCTATGTGGTTTTCAACGGTATGTGTAGTGGTAAAGTGCTCATTGAATAAATCAGCTATATGGCAGGGGTCATCATATATTTTATTGCCACAGATAAAGAGGTTTCCACCCTTTGTCTTAGTGCTACTGATTTTGTTCCGGAGGGTCTTGAGAAGTCTTGTAGGGTTATTTTGTATGGTAGCCTGTTTTTCTAGTGCGATTTCCATCTGTATACGGTCCGCCTCAGCCTTAATATATATTTCTTTCATAGTTATAAGAGAGGAAAAATCTTTAAACTTGTAGAATTTAGATGCATGTCTACGTAGGCTTCTTCGTGCAGTAGCGGTGATAAGCATGCATTTTGGAATTTTGGGTTTAGTATATCTTATAGGTGCAACTATGTCAAGCGTGTTGTAAGTGTTGTAGTAGAGTATATCAGTTAGCTTATCAGCATCATTTTCCATGAAATAGTCGTTCCAGTCAAGGCGTCTGAAGTAAGCCATAAAGCTCGTCCAGTTAGTCTTGTGGAGGGGTCTGCTGGGTATTGTAACCGGATATTTATACTTTGTAGTTCCTAAGTTGAAATTGCACATAATGATATTGTGGTCACTACCTGGGAATTGTTTCCCTGTATGGACCGTACATGGGGTGAGTTCATGGGTGAAAACTAAATCCAAAGTGTTTTTGTATCTGGTAGGGCTACGGACATACTGCGACCAGCCACCAAGCTCTAGACTTTCCATAAGTAAGTCATAGCGCTTCGGTGCCTTGGCGGGAGACCATGAGATATCAAGCATATTAAAGTCTCCACAAATAACCTTGCCTGTAAAGGGTAGGGCAGAAGCCAGTGTAAAAATATCTGACAGTAAGGTTATATCCTCTGTTGATGGGTTAGGGTGGTGGTATACACAGCCGAATAAGTAAGAATCTGAGACAGTAGGTCTTAGAACAATCCACACTGAGTCTTGTAATTTATTTAGGCCTGCTGTATCAAATAGAAGTGAGTTTAATTTCGAGTTAACATATATGAGACAACCTCCTCCACGTCCATGTAGCCTGTCACTACGATACAGTTTATAATTATCTAGAGATATACTTAGATCAGAGACACAAGGGGTAGTCCATGCCTCAGTTACCATAATAATTGAGGGTTGGCAGATTGATGCAAGCAGAGCTAAGTCGATCATTTTGTTGCATACTGATCGTGCGTTTAATAGGCAAAGATTGAGCGAGTGGCCAATAAGGTTGAAGTAGTTTAAAGCATCAAGGATGAAGGGGTTAAACTTAGAATTTAGGATGAGATTTTGATTTGGAATTAATTGTCGAGCTTCACATTGTTCAGATACTAAAAGGTAGATATTGGGTGACTGCTTTAAAAGATTAGTGTTTCGGTCGTCACTGCGACCGTTGTTCTCCAGGCACAACGTGCTTGAGGTGAGAAAAGACAGGTTGCTATTAGACTGTTTACTTATTAGTGACAGAACTGGAGATTGGGGGTGTTTGGTCTCGTTACTAGTTGTTGATTTAGTAACGGCTGCAGGGGCAATGAGTATTGATGGAAAGGGTTGTGAATAGTCGTGTGAGGATACTCTAAAAAATGATTCGGGTGTGCAAACGAGACACAGGGATCATAGTAGTTTGGTAATGAGCTATGGGGTGCAGCCAAGTAGTTGTAGTTAAAGCCATTCATTATAGGAAAGTATTTATATCGTAAGTTATCATGTTTGAGAGAGCTATTATATTGATGAAGCGGGTAATTTCCTAAGTTAAAATTACTCTTCCCAGTATCTGTTTGGGATAGTAATGGTACGGGGAGAGGAAGAAGGCTTTTCCGCCCTGAGTCATCCTTCTGGATCATTGGCACATGATGCCATGGTGCATTCGCATGTGTCATCCTACTGTTGTTGAAGTATTTTCGAGGGGGAACAAACTTAGGGTGAGAGGAGAAAAATCGCTTGTTTCTGTTCAAAGCATTGACCCTCAAATCTAGTGGTACGGGTGTATCGTGCCAAATGGTTTGGCGTTTGTGAGTAACTTTATTTCTATGAATGTTAGAGGTAGGGCTATGCTGGGCCTTATCGATAGGGAGGACATTACGTGTGTTGTAATGATAGGGCATGAATTTTGTTTTCAGTTTAACGGTAGGGTGGTGGGTTAAATCGTGTGATGGTAGTTTGTTCATCGCTTTATTTCGAGAGGTAAATATACCCCCCTTGGGAGTGATGTCTAAATCTACTAGATGGTTGCTATTTTCTTTGGCTGTGAGAGATATTGTTGTATGTGTGTCTATACCAGGAGGGGTTAGGGGTGTGGATGGGCTGAATGGCTCCTCAGTTTCTAGGTTGGTAGGTAGAGCAGGTAGTCTTGGTGGTGTTATAATAATACTGTGGTGCGTTGTTGGCGTCAGCACCTGAACCATTGCAATCGATTTTGAGCCATATCACTTAAGGTCTCTTACCATTTGTTACGATCATCGTGTAAGCCCCAACCAGGTAGTCTAAATCTATTAACATGGCTCAGCCCAATTGTCAATGACTTCATGGATTGATGCCATGTTTTTGTTTGGCCACTCCTAGCTTTCTTTCAGCCTACTCCCACACCAGACAACATTGCTCGTCGAGGTAGACGGTGATCAGGCATACGCAACACATGTCCTAACCACCTCAGCCGGTGAAGATTCACTACTTCATCAATAGACTTACCGTATTTCCCTAGTACTCTATTCCTAACCCATGCATTGCTTACTCGGTTGTCCCAGCAAACACGAGCAATGTTTCGGAGACATCTATGATCGAATACTAGGATCCTACAAATATCCTCTATCCTTAAAGGCCATGCTTTGCATCCATACAGTAAAACGGATCTGACTGCTTCATAGTAAACGCGTCCTTTTGTCATTAAACGAATGTCTCGCCTACGCCACTAGTGACGCATCTTGGCAAAGGCTGATCAGACCTTATGTATACGGGCCGTGATTTCATCGGACACTAGACCGTTAGGACTAATGAGGCTCCGAGATAAGTAAAACGGTTAACATATTCAATAGTTTCACCCCCTATCACTAACTTTGGTGCCGAATTAAGCCAGTCCTGAAGTAACATTTTACATTTGGATGGGAAGAATCGCATCCTAAACATGCCTACGTTCATGTTTAAGGTTGTCAAAAAACTCTGCATTTTATCAGCATCTTCACTCAGTAGAACTATATCGTCGGCATATTCTAAGTCAGTAAGTTTATCTCCTGGGGGGAGGTCAACCCAGAAAAATCAAACAGTGACAATGTTAACTCTGAAAGTATGTCCATGATAAAATTAAATAAAAATGGAGATAGCGGACAACCTTGACGAACACCACTAGAAGTGGTCAATTCCGAAGACAATCTGCCATAAGCTCTAACACGACATGTGGTGTTCGAGTAGAGAGCTTGTATAGGGTTAATGTACATCACCGGTACGCCTTTCAATGACAGACATTGCCACACAACCTTACGATCAATAGAGTCAAATGCCGCCTCAAGGTCAAGGAATACAGCTATTGTTGGGCGTCTGAACGTGTGCCTATGTTCCGGAACCTGCCGTAGTGTGAATATTTTGTCTATACAACCACGTCCGGGTCTAAAACCACCTCGGCTTTTCCGAGTTTGCTCTTCACAAGCTTTAGTTAAACATCAAAGTATTATTGAAGCTAATATTTTAGACACTATGTTTATAAGCTGATTTCTCGGTAATTGTCACACGAGGACTTATGTCCTCTCTAAAAGACCAGAATGGTTAGTGTTCGAGACCAGTCAGATGGGATTACGTCTAGTTCCCAAATTCTAGCCAAGATCTCAGTTAATCTGGCTGCTAAGATTGGACCACCGTCCCTAAATATCTCAGGAGTCAATCCATCTGTTCCTGCTGCTCTCCCTTGCTTTAAATTTCCAATAGCCTTCACAACTTCACTGAGACTTGGTGGACCAATGTTAATTTGCCATTCAGATTGTTTGGGAATAGTGTGCAACAGGGATGACGCCGTGGGCCAGTTGAACTGTTTCCTAAAGTGTTCTGCCCATCAATCTAATCTTCTGGATTGACAGTGAATAATGGAACCATCTTTTTCGGAGATAGTTTAACTCACAGTTGGGTTCCTGATACCCGTTTCCTTGATAAGTCTGAACAGTTGCCTACATTTACCTATTGCCGCTGCCTTTTCCATCTCTTTTGCTTTCGCCACCCGCCACTGCTCACGATCATTGCGTAAGATTTTGATTAGTTTGTGTTTAAGTTGCCTACGTTGCTCATCATGTTCGGAACCAGACGGGATGTGTTGCCGAGCATCTATCAGTTCAGTAGATGCAGCTTAAATCCACCGAGTTTTCCTAACCTTTAGGTCTAGTTTATTAGTAGATATTACTGCTCTTTTAACAGCTTCTTGGATATCATTTCAGGCTAGCTCAGGTTAAGAACAGTTTATGCCGGTTACTGATTGGTTTTTTAGTTGTTCCTGGAATGTGTTCTTGACTTTTTCATCATTAAGTTGAACTCTGGGGGGGGGATCCTTGTCATGGATCTTTTACGTCCAATGAGACACAGACTTATACGCGCTCGCACTAAGGCATGGTCTGAGTCTAAACATGTGCTCCAAAACGAGCAGCAGTCTTCTAACGAGCCTTTTCAACGATGGCTGATAGCAATGTGGTCTATTTGAGTCCAGCGTTGGGTTGATTTCGGAGGCTGCCTTGTCAATTGATGTCTTTCCTTTGCCTAAATTTGGTGTTTGCGGGAAATAAACGCCTATCTGAACAAAGTTGTAGTAACCGGTCGCCATTGTCTGTTCGTTGAGGCTCGACACTGTAGGATCCACCTAGATGCCTTTTTGTTTCATCTAGTCTACCTACTTGAACATTAAAATCACCCGCCACTATTACTACATCAGTGCGCCTAGCTTTACATAGAAGGTCAGAAAGCCTTCTGTAAAATTCATCTTTCATTTCATTTGAGCTGCAGTCAGTGGGAGCATAGGCAGAGACAACGGCGTGTGCCCCTACCTTTACGAGTCCTCACCGTTCCGTTTAGACGGACTGCGCACAAGCGACTGTCTATTGGAATCCAGTCGAGGAGAGCCTGTTCAGCTTTTAAACTTAGTGCTATACCTACACCCGCAAGGCCTCGAGTGGCAGCAGTGGGGTCACCGGAAACACGAAGAGTGAACCGAGCAGTTACCTTATTTTCACAAGGTGAGGTCAAGCGAATGATTGTGCTTGGATCCTGTATACGCGTTTCAGAGATGCAGCAAATATCGATGGAGCAGGAAGGGTGTTTCTTGAGGAACCTGAAAAAGAAGGCAGATAAGTGTCAGTCTTAGAGACCTGAAAGCGTGACCGCAGAGCCCAGGGGACAACTGCTTGAGGTCTGTCACGCACGGCCTTATTATGAAAAGTTTTTTGAGTATTAGCTCCGCACTTAAAAGCCCTTAGTGAGCACCCATACCGCCAGAGACGGAAATCCGTGAGGTAGGGTGAGGTGTGACATTTTTAGGGCCGACCTTTTCTAACCCTCCTTCCTTGTGGGAAGGCAGCATCGCTGCAGATGCTGGTTGTCCGAGGGAAACACCTTACTGCTGTCACACCCCTCTGCAGTCAGCAGCACGACTTCGCCCTCAGACTTTGAGTAGCTGCGTTCAGCTATAATCGTTCTTCAATCGACCTGCCTGGCATGGTAGAACATACAGGAATATATGTTCCAGCCAGTATAGCTCGGTTGGGTCATCACGATAGGCAAGCCCGACCACCACGTCAAGGTTGCAGGTACGGTCGGTCAATGTTATGAGCCTTCAACTAATATCCCCATCAGGTAACAGTGATTACAGTGTCATATTATCTGATAGGGTAAAGAAACGTGCTACTGAATACGAATCTGTCCCATGTCATCCAAGCATATGTGACGGATATACTCCGGTAATTAGGGATCGAGCTGTTTCAG
The DNA here is from genome assembly GCA_025215515.1 of Schistosoma japonicum. NCBI lineage: Eukaryota > Metazoa > Platyhelminthes > Trematoda > Strigeidida > Schistosomatidae > Schistosoma > Schistosoma japonicum. The sequence continues at coordinate 89,725,434 of CM046061.1, forward strand.
AAGGTCAGTTGGTTAAAAAAACCCATTTGATTGAAGGAACATGGTGTAAATGTAAGGACACATCCAAAGAGGTAGTTAGTCCTTTCTTTCAATGGTAAACTCCACATCAGCTGTCGCATCATTCTCTATGGAACGAAAAAGATGTTAGAAGCGTACTACAGTGACATGGAAAACGATTTTCAGATTTGCAGGTCACGATGAAATGCGATACTTTTAAATTTGAGCGTTGCATGTCTATAAGCTACTGACATATTTCGTAGTCTGTGAAATGCACCCAGCACAAAAAAGCCACAACTGACACATACGTCTGTTCACTTATCCAGAGACGAATTTAAAAAATGATAGTGTCATTTAAATGGTTGAGTACATTACCTGGTATAATTATCTAGTATATTAAAACCGCAGGCGTTTGCTTTAAGTGAACTCAATTTACTTAACGTATCTTACTGTTCATTAAGGTTTTGTGATCTTCACTTTACACGTGGAGTAAATCCTCCTGTTGTTTATTGTCGTTTCTCTTGTGTACCGACAGTATATTTTAAGTCAGTGTTAACCATTTCTGTAGCATTTATAGCAACAAAGTATTGCAAAATTGTTTGGTTACTATCATTCATCAAATACCGATAGCTACAAAAACGTGTGACTGCCAACGACCAGGCTGTCGTTAACCGATGAAAACTGACACACAATGTGATGACTGCAAAAGTTGGTACCACGATCTGTGCACTAACTTGACGCCAGCAGCATACAAACACTGTTGTAAACCTGGAAACGTTAATACCCTGGAAAAATGCGATGACAACTGCTCTGACGGCTTTTTTGGGACTCAGATCAACATATATGTGAGTAACTCGATGCCGACTATATCTTTAGAGGCTACGCTTGACACAAAGTACGTAGAAAAAAACAATACTAGGTTCACTCAAGAAGAAAAGTAAAAGACATAAGTCGAGATCGGCTACAAAGAATGAAACACCACCATCAAGTAATATAGTTATGGCTAAGAATAAGGGCAAAGAAGTGGAATGCGAAGTCATTTAGCGTCCTCCACAGGAAAGGCATGACACTATACTAGACTGGATATATACAGAGAGAAATCGTTAACAATGACAGGATGGAAAGAACTAGCTGCTTCTGCGTTGCAATAGTTATTAAGAAATGACTAATAATTACTCACAAATCCTTAAATACTTCTACTAATAAAAGTGATGCATTATTAAAAGTGTCATGGTAGCTGTTACCGCGGCTAACGTGTATTAGTGCACTCTCACTACTATTGATTTTTAACCTCCAGGTTTCAGACCGTTGAGCTGATTCGTTGAAGTCAGATTGAAGATCAAGCTGATCAGTAACTTTTAACACTGCTTTTCACTTTCCAAGTCATCAGCAAATAAGAGTGATGATGATATTAGCTGTTGAGGCAATTCATTAGCATGAAAAAAGGAATAGACGGTCCGAGATGGTACCTCTGATGATTCTACATAACACAGGCCTGGTCGTTGGCAGTCACACGTTTTTGTTGCCATTGGTATTTGATGAAAGGAAGTAACCAAACATACTTGCAATGCTTTGTTGTTATAAATGCTACAAAAATGGTTAACACTGACTTAAAATATACTGTCGGTACACAAGAGAAATAACTCCGCCCGCAGCTCTTCTAGGGTTGTTGCCAGTCCTAAGCTCGGGTGAAGAAGGAGGGTTGGGCATAGGGCTAGCACCCCTATCCCGTAAAACACAAGTTTGCTAAACAACGCTAACCAGAATAAACAAACTTAACCATTTAAACTCTGCCCTGGAAGTGGAAGGAATCTATATGACGCTTCACGATGAAAGCCGAGATTCTTCGGAAGTCATGAGGCCGATGCCACCCCTTCTAACGACCAGAGCAAAAATTTTTATAGGTACATGGAATGTTCGGACAATGTGGGAGACAGGGAAGACCAGCCAGATAGCAGCAGAAATGAAGAGATACAATTTAACTGTGCTCGGGATCAGCGAGACGCATTGGACTCATACTGGACAGAAAACATTAGCCACCTGAGAGGTGCTACTACATTCCGGGCACGAAGAGGAAAATGCCCCACACACCCAAGGAGTTGCTCTGAAGCTGTCTAAGAAAGCGCGCGATGCAATTGTAGGATGGGAACCACATGGACCCAGGATCATCAAAGCATCTTTCAAGACAATGAAGAAGGGGATTACAATGAACATCATTCAGTGTTATGCACCCACCAACGACGGCAACGACGAAGACAAAGATCAGTTTTATAATAGGCTGCAGTCAATTATAGCGAAGTATCCAGGAAAGGATCTGATAATCCTAATAGGGGACCTAAATGCCAAAGTCGGAATGGACAACACCGGTTACGAAGACATCATGGGACGACAAGGACTGGGAGAAAGAAATGAAAATGGTGAAAGATTTACAAATCTTTGCGCTTTCAACAAAATGGTTATAGGTGGTACAATATTCCCCCACAAACGCATACACAAGGCTACATGGATCTCACCGGATCAAACTACGGAGAATCAAATTGATCATATATGCATCAATAAAAAATTCAGAAGATCAATGGAAGATGTGAGAACCAGGAGAGAAGCTGATGTAGCTTCAGATCACCACCTAGTGGTTGCCAAAATGAAGCTGAAGCTAAAGAAGCAATGGATAACTGGAGCAACAGCATTACAACGGTTCAATACAGCCTCTCTTCGGGATACTGACAAACTCAAGGAGTTCAAAATAACTCTCAACAACAGGTTTCAAGCCTTACAAGATCTGCTGAACGAGGAAGAAACCACTATGGAGGACAACTGGAAAGGAATCAAAGAGGCACTAACTTCAACTTGTCAAGAGGCTCTGAACTGCAAGAACTACCATCATGAGAAATGGACTTCCACAGAGACCCTGAGCAAAATTCAACAAAGGAAGAACAAGAAGGCAGAAATCAACAACAGCCGAACTAGAGCAGAGAAAATCAAGGCACAAAATGAATACACAAAAGCAAATAAACAAGTTAAGAAGAGCATTTGAGCCGACAAACGTGAGAATATATCAAAGGCCTTGCAACGACAGCGAAGACAGCTGCAAGAGAAGGAAATATGAAACAGCTATACGACACAACGAAGAAACTGTCAGGGAAATATAGTAAACCAGAGCAACCGGTCAGGAACAAAGAAGGCAAGCTAATCACCGAGATTCAAGAACAAAGGGACAGATGGGTAGAACATTTTGAGGAACTCTTGAATAGACCAGCTCCACCGAACCCACCAGACATCGAAGCAGCATCTACAGACCTCCTAATTGATGTCAATTCACCAACGATGGAAGAAATCAAGATAGCCATCAGACAGATCAAAAGTGGGAATGCAGCAGGACCTGACAATATATCAGCCGAAGCACTCAAGTCGGATATAGACATAACGGCGAGGATGCTCCACGTTTTATTCAAGAGGATCTGGGAAGAAGAACAGGTGCCGGCAGACTGGAAAGAAGGATAACTTATCAAGATACCAAAGAAAGGAGATTTGAGCAAATGCAAGAACTACAGAGGAATCGCACTATTGTCAGTACCAGGGAAAGTCTTCAACAGAGTGTTGTTGAACAGAATGAAAGATTCAGTGGATTCTCAACTTCGAGACCAACAGGCTGGTTTCCGAAAGGATCGGTTATGCACAGACCAAATCGCAACACTACGGATCATTGTTGAACAATCAACTGAATGAAACTCGTCACTGTACATCAACTTCATCGACTATGAGAAGGCGTTTGACAGGGTAGACAGGAGATCACTATGGAAACTTCTTCGACACTACGGTATACCAGAGAAACTCGTCAACATCATCCGGAATTCTTACGACGGACTACAGTGCAAAATTGTGCATGGAGGACAGCTGACAAATGCATTCTCAGTAAGAACCGGTGTCAGACAAGGCTGTCTGCTCTCGCCTTTTCCCTTCTTTCTAGAGGTTGATTGGATAATGAAAACCTCTAAATCTGGGGTGACGCACGGGATTCAATGGACAAGTAGAATGCAACTCAATGATCTGAACTTCGCGGATGATCTAGCTATTTTAACCCATACACACCAACAAATGCAAGTGAAGACAACCAATGTAGCATCATTCTAAGCATCAATAGACCTGAACATACATATGGAAAAGAGCAAGATCCTCAAATTTAACACCGAGAGCACCGACCCAAGTGAACTTGATGGTGAATCTCTGGAAGAAGCGGATACCTTTACATACCTGGGGAGCATCATCGATGAACAAGGAGGATCCGATGCAGATGTAAGGGCAAGGATCGGCAAAGTAAGGGCAGCATTCCTACAGTTGAAAAATATATGGGAGTCCAAACAACTGTCTACCAACCTCAGAGTTAGACTCTTCAACTCGAACGTCAAGTCAGTTCTTCTGTATGGAGCGGAAACGTGGAGAACTACTGCAAGCATCCTCAGGAGAGTACAGGTATTTATCAACAACTGTCTACGTAGAATATTGAATGTCTGTTGGCCGGAAACCATCAGCAACAGCCTTCTTTGGAAGAGAACAAATCAGCTTCCAGCTGAAGAGGAAATCAGGAAACGACGTTGGAAATGGATAGGACATACATTGCTGAAATCATCAGATTGTATCACGCGACAAGAACTAGCCTGGAATCCTGTTGTAAAACGGTAAAGAGGAAAGCCAAAGAACACCCTGCGTCGAGAACTGGAAGCAGACATCAAAAGGATGAACAGTAACTGGAGACAGCTGGAAAGGATTGCTCAGGACAGAGTTGAATGGAGAAAACTGGTGAGCGGCCTATGCTCCTCCGAGAGGGGTAACACGCGTAAGTAAGTAAGTTCGAATGCCACAGAAGGCATGACTCTAATTCAAAAGGACCTCGATAGCCTAACTGCCTGGAGCCGAAAATGGCAACTACCACTTAATCATAGTAAATGTGGAACCATGCACATAGGCAACCATAACCCACAGTTCACGTTTTATCTAAATGGGTCTAAAGTCCAAATACTCAAATCAACAAGCGACTTGGGCATCAATTACTCAGGTAACTTTAAGTTCACAGAGCACGCCTCCTCTATAGTCCGAAAACTAGAAAATAACCAGGCTTTCCTCTTAAAAACTTCTTTACAAGGGAGGCTAAACTTACTTTGTTTAAGATATGTGTAAGACCTACACTCGAGTACTGCTCATTTATCTTCTCGAGCATGAGTAGCATAGACAGGACACGTATAGAAAGCGTACAAAGAAGTTTTACACGTCGAATTCTAGGAACTAACAGCAACATGGACTACACGGCTAGATGTAAAACACTCTCTTTATAACCCTTGAGTCGTCGCAGACTACGACATAACTTAATATTTTTCTATAAAATTATTACCGGAATATCATTCTCAGCCTTCTCTCCCCAATGGAACCAAACGCCTAGATACGATCTTCGAAACTACGAGTAAACATTACTTGTCAATAAATACCAAGCACAACAACGCTGTAAGTTCTTTATCGTACTCTACAGCAAACTCTGGAATAAGCTACCACAAAATATTCGCACTACTGACTATATCCTAAGGTTCAAACGACTGATCACCGCATACCTAAAGTCTATAGACTTATACAAACTCGTTGACGATCATACCACTTAACGTTGATTCAACCAGCAATGGCTTATTAAAGCTCTAAAACTACAAACACTACATAGTGACTAAAAAAAGCGATGAAAAGAAAATTCTGGTTTAATACTGATTATTTTGCTCCCACTAATTAAAATTCGTTTATAATCTTTTTATTTCATATATTCTTCTTTATAACTGTCGAACCGAGTTTGTGATCTGCCTTCCTATGGAATTGGTCTTCTTTAAGCAACTTACTCCAAACGATGGTTAAGAACGAAATTAACGCATCAATAACTCACCGTTCAAGACCAACCCACATAAATTGGCTCTTTTAACCTAATATCAAATACTCAGTGTTTTTCCGTTTCTGTTTAGTTTCCATGATCCATTCTGCTTACCCACAGCCATTTTCTGCGATTACAGCGCCACAGTCGAATAACGCGCGAACGCATGCTGGAAGTGTTATGCAATGCATAACACATCTCTAATTTCTTAGGCACCTGCAAACTATGAACCTTGTTACAGTTGGCTCTATAATTAATTTAAATCTTCATATAGCGTCATTTCCATAACAATAAATCTCCATTAAATCCTTAAAAAACAATTCATATCATTCTGATCATGGCTGTAACCTGGTATGCTCTTATGTACAAAATGCTACTTAAGAATAAACAATTATTACTATCATAGTAATGGTTGCTTCAATTGTCAGAAGAGGCATCGGCTTCGTGGTTTCCAAAGAATGTCGGCTTTCATCATGAGGCGTCATAACAGATCTTCCAACTCCCAGGGCAGAGTTAAAGTGATCGTAAAGAATTAAACTGGTTAGTGTTTTTTTAGCAGGTTTTTGTTTTACAGAATGAGGTTGCTAACACCATCCACAACCCTATTCCTTTATTTGGGCTTGGGACCGGCAGTAACCCTAGAGCGGCTCTAGGCTGAAGTTATTAGTTGACATCCTAAAATGTGGTTTATCAAAATGAATTATTGATATTTTCATGAGATAATCTTAATGGATATCTTGAGGTAAAAATAACTTGAATTAAACGCATTCATTTCAGAATTGTATTGACAAATACTAGTGATAATGAACAGGATAATATTCCTGTGTATATTGATCTCACTTGTGGTTACTTTCAAAGTAATTATTGAGATGCCTTTCATACCACCGATTCACAGACGATAGATGTATTATTGGTGTTCAATATACTCGGAGAAGGGAACTCCTTATAAAATTTAACAGTGTACACGTCGGTAGTTTAATTTTAGTGTAAGGTGGGGATTACCATTCAGCTACAATTTGTTTGTAAAATCACAATCAACACCGTTCGACTCTACTGGTCACATTTTCTAACTAGAAATCCAGGAATTACTTCGAAAAGTTGATCACTAGTGAGCTGATCATCAATAAGAAATGCATACCTCTCATTTCATCACTCGCTCGCTCTCTAGTCCCACCTTCTCCAATGATAACCAGTATTTGCCAAATAGAAATGATGCATTCATTATAAAACTGAAAATTATCAAAAATTATTGAAAATAAAGCAGACAATAAATAAACGGAGAAAATATTAGGAGAGGAAATTCTTCTACAAATTTAATTTTTATCTTCATTCACCTTAAATTGACCTAATTAGTAACTAAAGTGGTGATCACATCGGTATCTCTTTTTATTAATTAACCATTAACCTAATATCATTCTTTATTTTTTCATAAAAGCAAACAAGATATTGTTCTTTTATGTGACAATATCTACGGCATTTCATCAGTATCATTACAAATATGTACGTGTGAGTGTGTGTGCACCATGGACATTGAGTGAAGTGAATGTGTACCTACACTGACATTTATGGCTGATTTCTAATTGTTTACTTCATAATTAATTATTTTTATCATATTGACACATGCATACATATATAACCGCATACAGAAATGCACACCTACTTACAGCTCCACAGACAAAAGTGTAAAGTACAATTCACTAGTGTATAATAGGTAACATTAAGCAGATAAGAAATTTCTCAATAAACTCTTCACAAGAATCACTTATAAATATAAAACTATCAACTATGAGAATCAATATGAATTGAATCACTTCAGCATATTGTGATTCACTGTAGTTGATGTATTCCATGATGAAACCACTACTTATTCACCATGACTATGACATAATATTAGGTTATATCATATCAATGTGTATTCTCTAATTCAGTTCATTCTGTAGAGATTTCTGTATACAGTTTATAGTTAGACAAATTAGACAGTGGGTTAAAGATAACTGATCTGATCTGATCTACGTGATATGCGAGGAGTTCTAATGAATCAATTCACAGATTATGTACATCCATTTTTCGTTTTCTTCTTTTAATTAAGCATGTTCATTCATTTCGACTGAATGAACATTGAATGTTGATATATTATTGTCTGAAATGGAGCGATTGGAGAGTGTTATGTTACTATGTAGAGTGGAATTTATTGTATGTATGTCGACTGGTGGTATCGGTATCAGTTAATGCATAATCAGATACTACAGTTGATATTCGTCTAAAGAGAACTTCATTTTGTCAATATTACAGGCATATATTGTTGATAGATACTAATTAGTCAAGTTACTAACTGAGGTATGATTTCTTGATGATTACCTTCACAAAAAACCATATCCTGTTCTACGATGTGAATGAAGTGATTCAAACTGATTAAATGTACATCTGTGTAGAAGTGACATTAGAATTCACGATATGTTTAGTAACATTTGGTTGTATTTTATGATGTCACATTTTGAAGCTCATTGAATTTTATTGAATTACTAAACTTTACAACCATATTTAGAAGGCTCACTACGTCCTGTTGTAGACTAATCACCTAGATGTACATGCATGCCATTGTTGATATTTACACGAGATCGAAACGCGTGTCCTTGATTGTGTTTGTCATCCACAACCCAATTAAAGTCACCCTTGTGAGTGTTAATGTGATTTTGCTCATGATGGATGTATGTCAGTGAAGCTAGATCAATTTAATAAGTGACAAATCGACGTGAATTTTCATTATACATTTAAATAATGCAAACGCATTTGCTGAATGTTTAATATTATAATGTGTAACATAATGATGAAAATGATATTAGTAAGAAGTGTTTATTGATGATGTATGTGTTTATTGGTAGATAATAAATGAAGATGTGGGGCTATGAGAAATTGTAGGAACTACTAACACCAGACAGACATAGGTTCATAGTTATGTTTGGTTTATAATCATAGAGTTTCAATGATTTATTATATTGTAATGTGAATCTGCGACATGTTGAGCGACCACTTAAACTGTCTGCATATTTCACTCTGAATCTCTAGATCTTGCAGCCTACTCCAGTTCAGTAGAGCAACTGAACTGAATGTTATCTGATACTTTGACTGCAGGATAATTTATGATACAATGAATGATATAGGGCAAAGGTCATGCAATGATATTGGTGATAATTGTGACATTTGTGGTTTGTCTGGAGTGGAACTGCATATGTGATCGGTTTGTTGTGTGACTGGATGTATGATGTGGCCTATTGATTTTTGTGCTTCGACAAGGCAAAACGTAGACTGTTGTCATCTTGATCATGTTCATGTTCATCATCTTCATCAACATCATCATCATCATCATCAGTATTCTATCAATGTGTGCCTGTGTTTATGTGTTAGATAGTAGTGCCTTGTGAGTAAACAATGTTTCTCAATGATCTGATTCCTTAAATTAATTCACTTATATCGCTTAACATTTATCTTACATCATCGTTTAAGCACTAAACTAAGTTGTATGCCTAATATTAAAAGATAAATATCAATTAGAATAAAATAATTGATTTCAGTTGACCTAAATTATACACGTAAGAAAATTAAAATGCAGTTAAAAGAGTATTTAGTTATTCACTTTTACTGTAGTCAACATGCCAAGAAAACAATGTACATTAATTAACGTATTATGATGTTCAAATTTATCAGTGGCTACAACGTTCATCCATATACAATCCACAACCACACACAAGTAGACAGGAATATTTTAATTTTATCAGCATCATTCAAAGAGTTGGTGACTAGTTTATTTATGATTTTTTCCATAATCAATTTCATTAATTAGCTTATCTATTTACAATTGATATATTCTTTGATAAACTATACATCTGTATAATTAGTGCATACCATTGAAGCTTTCCATTCAGAAACTTCACTTATGTAGTAGTATAAATTAAGCAGAGATACTCTATTTAGTCTATTCTGTTGTTTAGATTTTAGAAACGATTCATTCTATTATCTAAGTAAGTTAACAGTTTAACTTGTATATCATACTGTTTTACCCTACTATGTGTTCTAAGTACTTATTGTTGGGGAAATAATCAAATACGATGCCTAAAATAAAACTATACAGATTGCTCGTACTAACACAATAGAATGTTATTTCAGTGTGTGATATTGAATGTGAAATTTGCTCAATTGTACTATAGAATACACACATCATCTTTATTACACATAGCAACTAAATTTGTTGCTAGTTTATACATAACACTGTAGTATACATCATATATATCATATCAGTCCAGTCAACATCAGTGATTTCAATTATTTGTCATCGTATACAATAACAGAACATGTTTGACTGTAATTAGTTCTAAACCGTAATTTGTCTAATTTCTACACTACATTATTAATTATCAGTAAGGTGTACATGTGAATATTGAAGAAAGTGATACTGTCTATTGAGAAACAAATTCTCTTCATCCAGTTTCATTAAAAGTAGTAGATGAATATACCACTGGTTCTTCATTTCTGTCATACTATTCATTGAACTTCTAGTAAATCTTCATTTAAACTATTGTTAATTGTTTATATTGAATCAATTGTAATAGATTCATAAAACTATAATGTTGCATAATCACTTTCATATTCTAACACAGGGTAACATCAATCTGTATATACAGTAATATACATATTGACGAAACAAAATGAAGATTGCATTAGCACTTTTATTCATACTACAATTGCATTCGATCCAACTTCAACTTGAAAATGGTAGTAATTTTGAAATTGATTTTTATGCATTTGAAGTAATCTACAACATTCTGTTACATTGAATGTATGTTGTATCTAGGGATTTCAGTTATTATTCTATTGATTTAGTGTATAAGTACTTTATATTATGAAGTATAATTTACATTAAACTAACTACATCTACTAATAATATGAATATCTCAATGTACTTAATGAGAAAGAGAAGTAACTAAAAAGTATGGGATACACGTCATTTGAAACAATTTTATTGATATAAGGAGGTTATAATTTTTGTGTAATTGAAGTTAGAAAAAGTTATAGATACTTCAGAAGTTGATTCATTCTTGTATTTCACTCATTAAAACTAAGGCTGTGTAAACTTATTCGAGATTGTTGTTATGACTATCATGATTACATCACTTGGTTTAATAACCTACATTGTAACTATACGGTAAATTAGCATTAAATAAATAAATAATTATGTAGACACTATGCTGAATTGAAATTTAAGACAATAATCAGATAGGTATGACATAACAATTGATAACATTCAATGATAACAACGAATAACAATGAATTAAATGTAAATCAATGAAAGTAGGGAGAATTTGTAATAGTGTAAGAAGTAAACTCACATGATTAGTGGATATCTAGCAAATCTCATTTCTGAACACGTAAAGAGAACAAAACATGACGATATCAGTAATAAAGCATATGAATTATGTTGAGGTTTTCAAAGGAGGAGAAGCAGGAACAGCTATGACGAACCGCTTCGCATAGAACTGGTATTTGTCGTCTTCGTGACTGTTGCTGGTGAGTGCACAATACTGGATGACATTCGTTGCAATCCCTTCCTTTTTGTCTTCAAGGATGGTTTCGGTGATTCTAGGTTCATGAAGTTTACATTTAATAATGGCCTTCCATCCTTCTTGGGACAAAATTAGTGTTATTCCTTGTGTGTGTGTGTGAGGTGTTTCCTTTTGTAGTCGGAGTATAAAGGCACTTCACCTGAGGACAATCTTTGCTGTCCAGCTTTCAACCAATGAGTTCCACTTATTCCAAGAATCTCCAGGTTGTATCTGTTCATTTCTTTAGATATTTGCATACTTCTCCCTGTCTCCCACATCATGTAAACATTTCAAGTAGCTACATTATTGATTACTTTGGTTGTAAGAAGACGCATCGGCCTCATGGCTTCCGAAGAAACTCGGCTTTCACCATGAGGTATCATAAAACTTCAAAATAAAACTCCTGACTCTCACGGAAGAATTAAAATGATTTGAAACGTTTTTATTTGGTTAGCATCCTCTTTAAGCAAATTACATTTTACGGGATGAAGTTGCTTACTCTATGCCTAACCCTCCTTATTTACCGGGGCGTGGGACCGGCAGCAACACTAGAAGGATTCTAGGAGGAGTTTGATCAACTTTATGCTATGACAAGTCAACGGTAATATTAAGTACATTTTGATTGCAAATACATGACGATTGGTCAAGTACAGCTTTCGAGAGGCAGTATCCAAGAGAGGTACATGCTGGTGTTAGGCACTAAACAAAATCAAGATAGAGTCCCAGTGTAAACATCAACACTGATATGATGATACATTTAGCTAACGAATGCAATAAGCGCGAAGAAAGGAAATAAAAAAGTTAAGATAAAAGATGAAAGCAAACAAACTACACAGAAAATAAAACACAAAATATCTTGAAAATTAAAAAAACATGTGAAAAGAAATCAAAGTGAAAACAGATAAACAAAAAAGAAAATAAAGCACAACGAGCGAAAATTGAAAAAAAAGTAGCAAAGTATAAACGATTGAAATTAAAATGCAAAAAAAACGATGAAAAAACAGAGAAGGAGAAGTTATTACCGAAAAAAAATCAAAGAGACGAAAAATTATAGAGAAAATATTTAAAATGTAAAAAAACTTAAACGAAGAAACAAAACGAAAAAAATGACATCAATAAACAGAAATGATTTTATACACTTTGTTCTCTTCATTATTTTCATGAGAGCAAGAACAAATATTTGTGCAGAATAAGATGACGAATCATTTAATTTTGTTGGTTTCTCAACCTGGAATAATATTTTACATAACTAATATATGAAACAACGTTTAACATACTCATGGGAATAATTGAAGTTAGTCGAAATCAAGATTACATAAACATGTGAACACGGCTTGAAATGTTGGAGAAAGTGCTCTGAATATATGAACAATCCAAAAGAATGTACCAGAAGGCATGGTGTTGATTACTGAATGTCATTTGTTTCATTTGTATATATAAACTAGAATATATTGAAATTTGTATAAATGAGGATTACTGATTATTTATCTTGCATCTGTGTATTTGAAATTTTTTTTCTGTTATTGTAAATTGAAACGGTTATGAACAAATACGAAATCGACAAAACTTTCTAAAGAATATAAATATGCTAATTTTGGTAAGAAGTTTAATTTTCGTTACTTCCTCGATAAACGCAATCGCATATTGGATTGATTGACTGTGTCACTTGTCAAATGCAGTAGTTGGATGTAGTGTTGGAGTGAACGACTGATGAGAATTCGATGTTGAATATGTGTATTGGTTAGGTAGAAAACTGAGCACATAAAAATTAAATGAATGGTGTGTTTGAGAAGTGACAGGTGAGTGATGACGACGTTGTGTCAGGTTGATGATGCGATAGATAATGCAAATGGTGTAGACATTAATATGAAGATGGCAACTGCGAAATGTTGAATTAATAATATATGTTTGCAAGTTAGTTGAGTTAAATTAAACACCTGTCATTCACATGATGTCATGTGACTAACGTCTTGAATTTTACCTGCTTCATGAGTATTACTATTTCGTGTTGACCATCGTCAACAATTTCCTTCTAATTAGTAGCGTGATATATTGTATGATGATGTGATGCGTAGTATTGTCTACTGAATGTCATTTGTTTCAATTGAATATATAAACGAAACAAAAAGATATAATGCATATAGTCAATTGCTGGTTGTATAAAATGCTTTTATTTTCCAAAAAAATATTTTCGTGTTTTTTACAATAAAGAACCTGAAGAAAGAGATACGATACATACAGAATTTTATGAAATAATCCCAACGAAGAAAGAAGTGAGTAATAGTTATTTCATCACTGCATCTATAAATGCAAATATATCTCGGATTGACTAATTGTGTCACTTGCTAAATGCAATTGGTGGATGAAGTGTAGGTGTGAACGACTGACGAGAATGTGATGTTGATTGTGTGTATTGGTAAGTTGAAGAGTTGACCACATACAAATGAGATGAATAGTATGTTTGAAATGTGAAGCGCGAGTGATGATGATGTCGTATAGGTAGATGATGCGATAGATATTGGAGATAGTGATGACAATGATATGTAAGTAACAACTGTAAAATGTTTAAATACTGATGGATATATATAAGTTAGTTAAGATAAGTTCGATACCTATCAATTGACTGATGTCATGTGTACGAACTTTTTGATTGTCATCTGTATCATGTGTATTATTACTTCGTGTTGACCATTGTCAACAATTTCCCAATAAGTAGTAGCGTGATATACTGTATGATAATGTAATGCGTAGTGCTGACTACTGAATGTCATCAGATTTGATTAAATATATAAACGAGTATATATTGAATTCTTTATAATAGTCGCATCATGTTGACATATGATGATTTTTTTCCACACTAAATTCAATTGTGTTATTATATTTATTGCAAAACATTCACAGGTAGACAAAAATATGGAAGAAGTTAAAACGATGATGAAATACATAAACGAAGTGAGTAATTGTCTCTAAGTCACAGCCTCTATGAATGAACGTGCATGTTGGTTTGACTGATTGCATCATTTGTTGAATGCAGTTGTTAAAAATGTAGTGTTGAAGTGAACGACTGATGAGAATTCGATGTTGAATATGTGTATTGGTTAGGTAGAAAACTGAGCACATAAAAATTAAATGAATGGCGTGTTTGAGAAGTGACAGGTGAGCGATGACGACGTTGTGTCAGGTTGATGATACAATAGATAATGCAAATGGTGTAGACATTAATATGGAGATGGCAAATTCGAAATGTTGAATTGCTGATAGATGTATATGAGTTAGTTGAATTCACGTGAGAAACCTATCAGTCGAGTGATGTCATGTGAACAGATTTCTTGAATGTCATCTGTGTCATATGTATTACTACTTCGTGTCGACCATTATCAACAATTACCTTCACATTAGTAGAGTGATGTATTGTATGATGATGTAATGCGAAGTGTTGACTACTGAATATCATTTGTTTCGTTTGAATATATTAAGAGAATACTTTGAATTTTGTCAAATTGTCGATTACTGTTAAGTTAATATAAAATTTTTCATATATGTGCGTGTAAGTAAATAAAAATCATTTCCAGGTTTTTAAAAAGATGAAAAACGTATCAAAAGATTTCCGAAATAACAAAAAGGTAATTTATTATTATTATATAACTGACAGTATATAACCACATTCATGTTGGTTTGATTAATTTTTTTAATTGATGAATGTACTGCTGAAGCAAACGACTGACAAGAATGTGATGTTGATTGTGTGTATTAGTAAGGTGGAAAGTCAAACACATAAAAATGAGATAAATAGTGTGTTTGAGAAGTGACAGGTGAGTGATGACGATGTTGTGTCAGGTTGATGATGTGATAGATAATGCAAGTGGTGTAGACACTATTATGGAGATGGCAACTGCGAAATGTTGAATTTATGATGAATGTATACGAAGTACTTGAGTTAAGTTGGACACCTGTCATACACGTGATGTCATGAGACAGACTTCTTGAATTTCAGCTGTGTCATGTTTATGACCATTTTGTGTTGACCATCGTCAACATTTCCCTTCTAATTAGTAGCGTGATATATTGCATAATGATGTAATGCGTATTGTTGACTACTGATTGTTTTTTGTTTCGATTGAATATATAAACGAGAATACATTCACATATGTGAAGTTGACGATTACTGTTTACTGATTTGATATATATTATTTATGTTTATAGTTATGTGCGTTTTTATTTTCTAATGAAACACTTTCTCAGGCATTATCAAAAACAAATTTACTTGATAAGGCGTTGGAACTAATGAATGATGTGAGTGTTTTTTTTGTCCCTTACTTTTTAAATGCAGATTCTTGTTGATTTGATTAACTGTTTCACTTATCAAATGCAGTAGTTGGATGTAGTGTTGGAGTGAACGACTGACAAGAATTCGATGTTGAATATGTGTATTGGTTAGGTAGAAAACTGAGCACATAAAAATTAAATGAATGGCGTGTTTGAGAAGTGACAGGTGAGCGATGACGACGTTGTGTCAGGTTGATGATACAATAGATAATGCAAATGGTGTAGACATTAATATGGAGATGGCAAATGCGAAATGTTGAATTACTGATAGATGTATATGAGTTAGTTGAATTCATGTGAGAAACCTATCAGTCGAGTGATATCATATAAACGCACTTTTGTAATGTAATCTGTGCAATGTGTATCACCACTTCGTTTTGACCATCATCAACAATTTCCTTATAATTAGTAGCGTGATATATTTTATGATGATGTTTTGTGTTATGTTGACTACTGAATGTCATATGTTTTAATTGAATATATAAAGAAGAATACATTCAAATATGTGAAATTATCGTTCACTGTTTACTCATTTGATATATGTTAATCATGTTTATATTTATGTGCGTTTTTATTTTCTAATGAAACACTTTCACAGACATTATCAAAACTGTATTTACTTAATATCGAGTTTAAACTGTTGAATGACGTGAGTGACTTTTTTTAAGTCTTTGACTTTATGAATTCACATGCCTGTTGGTTTAATTAACTGTTTCACGTGTCAAATGCAGTAGTTGGATGTAGTGTTGAAGTGAACGACTGACAAGAATGTGATGTTGATTGTGTGTATTAGTTAGGTGGAAATGTCAAACACATAAAAATGAGATAAATAGTGTGTTTGAGAAACTGATAGATGAGAGATGACGATGTTGTGTCACGTTGATGATGCGATAGATAATGCAAGTGGTGTAGACATTAATATGGAGATGGCAACTGCAAATTGTTGAATTAATGATGAATGTATACGAAGTACTTGAGTTAAGTTGGACACCTGTCATACACGTGATGTCATGAGACAGACTTCTTGAATTTCAGCTGTGTCATGTTTATGACCATTTTGTGTTGACCATCGTCAACATTTCCCTTCTAATTAGTAGCGTGATATATTGCATAATGATGTAATGCGTATTGTTGACTACTGATTGTTTTTTGTTTCGATTGAATATATAAATGAAAAAGTATTGAAATCTGTATAATTGTCAATTTCTGTTGAATAATTTATTAATTTCGTTTTTTGTCTTTGTCTTTTTCTACTTTTAATGCAATTTCTTTTACAGGCAATTAAAGTATTTCCAAGTTTTGTTGATTTCATAAATCAGCTGAATCTAGTAAGTGCTTTTCTTCTATTAACTGCGTTTATGAATGCGAATGGATGTTGTTCCGATTGACTGTGTTACTTGCTGAATGCAGTTGTTGAATGAAGTGTTGTTGTGAACGACTGACCAGAATGTGATGTTGATTGTGTGAAATGATAAGTTTGAGAGTTGACCACATTTAAATGAGATGAATGGTGTGTTTGAGAAGTGACAAGCGAATGATGACGATGTTGTTTCAGGTTGATGATGCGATAGATAATGCCAATGGTGTAGACATTATTATGTAGATGGCAACTGTGAAATATTGAATTAATGATGGATGTATGTGCAGTACTTGAGTTAATTTGGACACCTGTCATTCACGTGATGTCATGTGACAAACTTCTTGAATTTTAGCTGTGTCATGTTTATAACTATTTCGTGTTGACCATCGTCAACATTTCCCTTCTAATTAGTAGCGTTATGAATATTGCATGATGATGTTATGTTTTGAGATGAATACTGAATGTCATTTTTTTGTTTGAATATATATATTTTTGATTACATTGAAATTTGGCTGGTTGTCGAATACTGTCCACCTTTTATTCAATGTTTTTATTTTAATTATCTTTTTTGCTCATATTTCTTATTGTGATTTTGACAAATCCCCTATCAGGTGAACTCACCGTAGTTAATCTTTTGTCCTGCAAGTTCGCAACTACATAGGGTAAATGATTGTTTCTTTTATTACTGCTTTTGATATAGTACTTCTATGTTGCTTTGATTGACTGTGTCACTTGTTGAATGTGGTTGTTGGATGTATTGTTGGTTTGAACGATTGACAAAAATGTGATGGTAATTGTGTGTATTGGTTAGGTGGAGAGTTGACCACATACAAATGAGATGAATGGTGTGTTTGAGAAGTGACAAGCGAATGATGACGATGTAGTGTCAGGTTGACGATGCGATAGATAATGCAAGTGGTGTAGACATTAATATGGAGATGGCAACTGCGAAATGTTGTATTACTGATGGATGTATATGAGTTATCTTAGGTCATGTGAGACACTTATCAGTCGATTGATGTTATTTAAACAGACGTTTTCATTTCATTTGTGTCAATCATATCACTGCTTCGTGTTGACCATTTTCAACAATTTCTTCTTAATTAGTAGGTTGATATAATATATGATGATGTATTGTGTCGTGTTGACTACTCAATATCATATTTTTCCAATATTTGAACGTGATTTCATTGAAATCTTTTCCATTTTCGATTACTGTTGACTTATTATATTTGCTTACTCTGTTTCTTTTTTTTGAAGATGATAATTTCTAAGATGATGTTTAATGTGTGAATTATTGTACACCTTTATTTTTTCACTACTTTTTGATGTGATTTTTTTTGAAAATCTTTCATTTTTCTACTTATATTATGAACGGTTATATTATTTTGTTTCAATTTTTTGTTTAAACTGGTATTTTGGTGGATATTTAAACGATTAGATTAGTAACTAGTTTAATGTGTCATATTTTATTGTTAATCAATGTGTACCCTTTATCATCTATTTTGTACTTTTATTAATAAACTCATTGTTTTGGTTATCATATCTCGTTATTGTGTATTAAGAAGGACAGAGTCTATCACTGGTATGTAGTAGGTAATGATTCATCAAGAATAAACATTTAGATAAAGCTACTATTCAACTTTATATCTATATCACCTCTTTTCTGTATGGTAAAGGATTCTCAAGATCACTTGCTGCCTAAAAAGACATTCAAATGTATAATAGAAGATTGTTCTCAATCGTCAATAGCCATGATTACATATAAACTAATGCAAGTTCTTAAATAGGCTATTGGTTTATCAACTGCTATTATTGTTAATCATGTTTAGTTACAGAACATTTTGTAAGGATTATGTAGGCTAAATGCTTTATAAACATATGAATCATCAATTGTTCATGTTATTTATTCATGTTGATGTGGTGCTTACATGAAACAGCAATAATTTGATACATTTGATTTGTGCGCTGACTGAATTCTGAAAATACATATTATCTTAAGCTAGTTGTGATCAACTTATACTGCTGAATTTGTAACCTCGTTAAATCCAATAACCATATGTCTTGTCAGTAATTTCGCCTTCATCAATAACAAGACTTATACACACACAACAATCATCAACAACGCGTATGATTATGAAGTCTGGAACAAAGTTGCGATAGATATATATTTGGACTGAAAAAATCCAGCGTTACAAATTGTACAAGGCGCTCATGTTAAGTTGAACAATGCAATCTTACTTTTTGATACAAATATCAACAAAGAAATATGCAGTTCAGACATAATAGTGTTAGGAGCAACAGTGGCCTCTACAACCTGTATTCAGTGTTGTTTGATTTGTGCCTTATTTGGTTTGCTAGGTACTATTCAAAATTATAGAAATATCAAAGTTGTTATTAGGTTGAGCTTGTGTCTTTCCGTTGACTAGTCATGGATGCAAATTGGTCAGCCTTTGTTGCTATATGTTCATCCTAAGCAGATTGACTCCATATAGCGATAGTACACAAGTAATTTTTAAGTTGGATTGTGACTGGGGAGCGAAATTCAGGATGTATATCACATTGATTTAGACATATCCACATACGATAGGATAAGTGTATGAATGAAAAGTCAGTAACAGTGAGTTCGTATGAATTACATTCGAACGGAATGTGGACTAAGTAAATAATCAACTTATGACAACCGCCGATTGTTGCCAACTTTCAAGTTGAGTTCATTCACACATTAAGCATTTATACAATCGATAGAAGTAAAATATGCAAGAGATTATGCTCGGGGTTATTATCAACTGCCTATTGGTTCATTTGGCCATGATCTCCAGTCATACTTCCATTCATACTCTATACATTTAATGCATGAATTCCAACAGATATTCGTCCATCACCTTACTAAGAGTAGACAAGGTTGAAACTATGTACCAACAACTGTATTTAGATTATCTTGGTAATTTGTTAGACTCTCATAATAAAATTTGGTTTCATATAGTCAGATATCTTAATAACGACGTAGTATGAATCAGACGACTTCCTACATGTTTTCCTGTTAGGTTAGTAATCCAAAAAGTATTTTGCTAATGCAGATCGAATTAAGGTAGGCCAATTCCATTATATATACTGTTCTGTAGTTCTGTCAAAGAACACGAGAAAACTTATCCAAATGTTCATGTGGAGATTTACATTACCATACTGAATATAGTAATCATTACTTATTGTACGTTTCTATGTAGTATACATGTTCCATGGTTTCGTTGAACCGTTCTTCTTTCAAAAAACATCTATCTGATCGGTCTGCTTGAACTTAAATTACTTATTAAATTTATTCAGTTGAAAATATGGCTTAATATAATCAGGTCCAGTGACATCACAATTTTTATTGACCTGATTATTATTATTGTTATATCTGACGAAGGGATGACCGGTATTATTGTTTCTGGTTATCCACTGTGCTATGCTATACAGCTTATACCCAGCATTGCCTTAATCTTTTACTCAAGCACAGAGATCTGACTGATTTATCAAGAAGACGAATAATCGCACACACGCATGTATTATAACAGCAATTGATTCAATGTCTGTTATACGATATTAAACAATCACATGTCTTCTTCCCGATGTGTCAAGTATTTATGCATGTAGTGAAAGGGCGTACACTAAGTTTGTTTAAATATTACAACCTAATGTAATTACGATTCTGTTTCTCTAGTCTCAGTTAAGAAGCATTCTAATAGACGTCTCAGTTTTGACGTCTTCATAAACAGTATTAAATTGTTTAGGCTTCAGTCAGAATCCGTTTGGGAAACAGATTCACCTATTTTATTTGTACATGTTGGTAATTTCCCCTCTTCTGATATTTTATTAAAAATGTTCACACCAACTTTTGTTTCTTACTCCATTAGCAAAATAATAGGGACTCTGAACGTGTAGGCATCGATCATACGTCTTAGTTATACATCAGTGTTCTTTCTCCTAAATTCACTTTTGAACGGAAGCTTCAATATTTATTCTGTCCATTCGTTTTTCTGATGTAGGTGGAAGGTCGTGTCTTCCAATGCCCGTATAGACATAAACTTACACATAATTGTTTACGATGCCAGTGCCATTGTTATGTATCCTCTCTGTTTATTTCGCCTTTTCTACCCTAACATCCTGTAAAGTGTAAATAAAGGCAAACAAAGTGTAAATGAAGGCGACAATGAAACAAATTGCGCCTTTTTTGCCTGTCATGTCTATTTATTTACACATTAACCTCACACTGTTTATCAGGTTTGTCTAGACGCGTTTACACGTTTACACCTTATTGAGAGACAAATGGCCTACTTTCCGCCTTAATTTACGCAGTACACTTCACATTTAACTGCTATTTACACCATGTAGTCTATTTTTTTTCCTAACAGCCCGCATTCGCACAGCTTAGCCCACTTATTGTTCAGAGTCATTATATAGTCTACTTTTTGCGCAAACACCTTGTTTCCATCAACTACTGTAAACGCTTTCTTCAAGAAAGTATGTTCATATGTCACTAAATGTAAATGAAAACGCACAATTTTATCTGCATAATATATATTGGCAAACAGCTAGATTGCGATGTACATGGTTCGAATAAACAGCTGTATACTGTCAACATTCGTATTTGTAACCATATTCATAAGTATTACCTCCTCCATGACAACCTATAAGAAAAATAAATGTGGTGAATATCATCATAGAAGTACTAATTGCAAAGAGCCATTCCAGGTGCATGCTACTTCACATATACGTAATTCTGCAGGAAAGACACTTATGTATTTATTAAAGAAAGTGTGTGAAACTTAGCTTTGTCGGCGAACTTGAGATAGTTAATGAGAATCAAGGTAATTCTACAAGGTCTTGAGCTTGGTTTAGTTAAAAATGTTAACATTGGATCGGTTGATCGGAATTTTCAATGAGGATGTTATTATTACTAATCTACAAGCTGTCAGATTACTTGGTACAAAGTTGAGTTGTGATTGTGGACTAAATATGGCCCATACATCATCCACAGATACGCGACATGTAGTCACTTTCATTGTACTCCAGCTACCTGCCATTTGGCTGCCGACATTCTTTGGCATTCATTACTCATCAAACAACTCTTAAATAAATTAAAGCAAGTTTTTCTTCTACCCACATTTGAAGGGATTCAAGTTCATGCTAGTGAGAAGCCTTGCCTTCGATATTACCAAAAGTACTGAAAGTGTATACTAATGCCACCACAGAAAGGGAAACATCAATCAGCTAAACCTGTTACACGACGCTAAAGTGGATTTCCGATATTCACGTCCTGCTCCATCAACACGCTAATGTCATGGGATACTTTGCCTGCATATTGGGACGAAACAAATCTATGCACACCATTTTCTTGAACTTTGCTATAACACTGGACACGGTACCACAGAGTCGCTCTCCGAAAGGCAGTCCTTCTGTGTTAATTCTCCTGCTTAATTCGTTACAGCTAGTGTAATCGATAAGCTATATAAGTACCACAGGACAACACCGAATGCATTGAGCCTAACTAGCAACATTACAACTAGCGAACTAGGTAACTGCCAGGTTTATATCAGCTCACCCCAAAAACAGTGGATATTGGACTTAACTGGTTCCTCATGAAGCATCATACATCATGCGTAATGATTTGTAGGAAATTCTAATGTGTGGGTCCACCAGAAAACTGAGTATGACTCCTCCTACATAACCTGGCGATGTTAAAATGATGTTACTGGAGTCGCGATGCGCAAATATCCATAGTGTGCTTAATCTTATGTGTAACACTGTGACTTTATACACATATACTGATGATAGGATGCAAGGATAATGCATAAATATCCTCTGAAATCGAAGGGTCGGGAACTCTCATGAGTACAAACCTAAATATAATATCTCCACTCCCAACTCAGATTTATGCGGTTTATTTTTCGTCATGAGGCTATAGCTACAGTGAGTGGCACCAACTGATGATACTCAATCCTCGAGACAATATTGTAAGGTAAATTCTTTTTAAATGTTCAGCCTTTAAGCAATTAAAATTTATTCCTGCAATCTTCATGAGAATAAACTCATCTCAAAGACTCAAACTCAATAATCTTCTACACTCTTTTGGGCAAAATCAGTCTTGTCAAAGTAAACACTAGGTACTTTCTTCACCAGGTTCCTGAGTCTTTGCTAAAAATGTCCTTTTATGAACTAGAATTATGTCGCGACCTGTCAATTGCATTATGTCAACAAAACTGCTTATTAACTAATTCGCGACCTTTTCAATTAACTCTAATATGTCAAAGAATCGTGGATCGAGTGTGAAGCGTACCCAGGTATATGACCAAGTTACGCTTGTCGTACAACCAAGCCAATTCTATCGAATGGTCCCCACTCTTACGAATGAGAAATCAGAAGACAATGAAGGATAGAAGCGAAATTATATGTTATCGCAAACAGAGCTTCAATGGAATAGCAACGTCTAGGCTGGCAATCTAGAGACAGATGCTACCCACGGTGGTTTGAGTTGTGATCTGGTTGTGATGCGTGACCGCGCGCCTTCAACTAGTAGTGTCCGCTAAAACAAACACGGTCAGCACCAATGTCGAGAGCTTATGCAACTATTTATTTTGGGGGTTATTCACCGCTACAATTCCATCATTTACAATGCGCAAACTCAGTTTTATCCATCTTGTTTGTAATCTGGTTGGCAAATGATAAGTTCATGTTTCAATTACTGACACTGAATCCAACTCGTCAGACATAAAGAAATTAAGGGATTTCTATACACCAGCAAGTTCTTTAGAAAAGCGACAATTTCTTTTGAGTCATCTTGTATCTGGTGCCTGTTACCCTCTATTGTTTCAAACATCTTGTTAACTATCAATGATGGTCCTTCAAAACGTTGCTTGAAAATTCTTTTAGCTAAGTTGTTATGACTGAGTCGACAGTGTGCAGCTTTATGCCTAGTTTATATAATGAAGGCATGTCTGAAATCCAAAAAAACCCAGATAATTAATCGATCTAAAGCCAGAAATGACAACTGCCATTCAACTACAGCAAGTGTGGAATTTTCAACAAGAATCCTACTTTAACGAGTATAAAATCTAAACGCTGAGCTCCGTATGTGACTTCAGTGTATACTTCAGTAAGTGCTTTAAGTTTATTAAGTATGTGCCGTCAATAATATCCAAGTCAAGACGACGACTATGCTTTATTTTTTCAAATGTTTACACCAGGGAAGCCAAACTTGCAACATACAAGATGTGTGTACGTCCTACCTAAGAATACTGCTCGCTTGACTTCTCTAGTGTGAATTACACAGACTCTGTGTGAATTCAGTCTCTAGAGAACTTTCATTCAACGATTGCTGGAGTATAACTGTAACATAACTTATACAGTAAGATGTAAGCTGCATCATCTATAACCTCCATTTAGAGGCTACCTAAAAACCAACATTAAGTTTTTCCCTGAATAAATTTACTGTTTCAATTTTCTTAACCTCTTATTTCCTCTGAAGGATCTAGAGTAGTCGAGTTATGTCTGATTCCTACGATACGGTCAATCCGAATGTGGTCTCTGCTGTTAGTACTTTAATCAGACACCACAATTTTTTATCTTCACAACCAGCAGCTACTTCAAAAGACTAGACTTGTGATAAGATCGTATTGTGGAGCAAGAAGTGAAATTAGACTAGCGAACAACCATTAGGCGAATCATTTGACTTTTATATCAGTTGATCTACAGGGATTATTCATCAAAGTAAAATTATCAGCCAATGTAACAGGTGTACGAAATGCAACATTCCACTCATACAGTTGAATGCTATGACAACTACTCTGAAGTATGACTTAAATTTGGAATTAAGTTAGTGTAATAAAGTTTACAAATCTACCTTAAAAAATACCAATACAGTTTTTTTCGCTTGATGTAATCAATAATTTTAGTTATGGTGATTTTGAATTCTCGACAGAATCTTGACAACACTAAGGATACTTTCAGTCAATACAGTAAACACATCAGCATAGTAGGATGCATCATATTATCATTTACGGTCAAATCAGTAACAAACAATGTGATAATGTGGGTTTATAATACGTCCATCACCTCTCATTCAAAGCCAATACAGAAGTCACTGTAGGCAACGGTTAGGTTTCAAAGGTTTTCGGTAGTGAAGCGGTAAATAACCCCCAAAATAAATAGTTGCATAAGCTCTCGACATTGGTGCTGACCGTGTTTGTTTTAGCGGACACTACTAGTTGAAGGCGCGCGGTCACGCATCACAACCAGATCACAACTCAAACCACCGTGGGTAGCATCTGTCTCTAGATTGCCAGCCTAGACGTTGCTATTCCATTGAAGCTCTGTTTGCGATAACATATAATTTCGCTTCTATCCTTCATTGTCTTCTGATTTCTCATTCGTAAGAGTGGGGACCATTCGATAGAATTGGCTTGGTTGTACGACAAGCGTAACTTGGTCATATACCCATGTACACTTCATTGGTGAGCACGACGTGATCTGGACACGATCAATACTGTGAGTTCGCTCCTTTTCATTGTTTTTAACAATGTATTATTGGTGGTTTCATTTTTTACTGCATATTTTTCATAGTATCTTTGTATTTGCATTCATTACTATTTTTATGATGTCTGACCAAACTCTTAAGCTTATTAGGAATAAAACCCCTACGCCTCCAGGAGTGCAATAAATTTTTTCGTTTCCTCGATCTACAGAAACAACGCCGACCAAGTAATCCCCGACTACGAAGTTAATCTCGCAAAAGATCCACATTTCCACCTAGACGAAGGGAAATACCACATTTTTGTTGGTACCACAGCACTTATGGCATGGGCTCAAAGAAGAGTAGAGACCCTAGTTGTTTCCCCAGCCACAAACTCACTGTTTATGCGTCGGAAAACTATCTCTCAGCACGCGTTAGCGGTAGCTGTAGCCGATGAAAACAGCTGCCTGTTATTCATCACTGATGTGATAACGAAGGTTCGCTACCTCGTCGATACTGGCGCAGAAGTCAGCGTCCTTCCTGCAACTTCATCTGACCGCCAACATGGAGCTGCATTCGATCTACAGGCAGCTGACGGAAAACAAATAGCTACGTATGGATAAAAATATGTCTACTTGAACGTAGGGTTGCGAAAACCCATACACTGGATTTTCACTATCGCCGATGTGAAAATACCTATCATAGGCATAGATTTACTAAGCCACTACAACTTGCTTGTGGACGCTAGCAAAAAGAGGCTAGTCGACAGCAACACAAAGCTGTACGTACGTGGAACCACTGCTACATGTTGTAGCCTATGTCCTCTTCGCTTTAAACATTTAATTAACCCTTATTTTCAGCCAATACTTGACAAGTATCCGGACCTGAATAAGGCGACATCGAAGTTATCATGTGTAACCAGCAATGTTACACATCACATCACGACTACAAGTCGACCTGTATTCTACAAAGCACGCCGACTATAGTTTTTAGAGTTGATATTTTATTAAGAAGTAAGCGGGCGTTAATTACTAAAAAGTTTAGAAATGAATAGTGAACTGTGAAGAATCGAATAAAATCTTTGTCTTAATCGTTTGTGTTTGACGTAACTAGATGGTGATTTAATACGGCAGTCTGACTGCTTGAGCTAATGCGTGAGCAAGCTGTATTGCCAAGGGCACTAGTGACTGCCTGATTCTAAAAAAATTCTTAAAGTTGTCAGAGATAGGATGTTCTGAGTAGCTTAAGTTAGGCGATATGGCAGCTCGTTGGCTATAAGCAAAAGATGGAGGATATCCTAGTAGCCCATCAGGAGTATAATTATAAAAGTGAGGGGGAAAAATAAAACCACTTATACTATCTGAGTTAGTCGTGTACGGTGTAGGATTACCAGGGCTTAGAGCATACTGCTGTGTATTCGGCGACCTAGAATTTCTTGCAAAGTTACTTGCGTCAGAGTGGTAAAAAGTGTTGTGTACTTGTTCACCACGTGGCTTATACTGGTAATTAAATGAGCTATGTTTTGACTGGTTACGTACCACCTGCGAGTGCTTACGACCTTGATTACTACCGAGTCGATTACCTTTAGAAAATGAGGTCTTGTAACCAGCCTTGCTATATAATGATGTGGCAGGCACAGTGGTATTCTGCCCTCGTTGTGTAGATGAGGTCACAAAACCTTGTTTGCAGCTTACTTTTAGTTCCGACGATCTTTTTGTTTCCCTTTTCATTATACTTAAGTTGTTTAATGGGCTAACGATGGCGTTTACCTGAGCTTTGGGAGTTCGCATCTTTTCACCCAATGAAGAACTCGAAGGTTTGGCATTGGAGGTTGTGTGGTCTAAATCTACATCACTTGGGAAGTTGTCAGAGGCTTGTCCTGTTATTGATGTGTCTCGTAGCATAACACCCGCTTGTTGATTAATAGTACCATCATAGGATTCTGTAGCAATACCAGGTAGTGTATTTACGCACTTTACATTAGTGTCCTGCTCTACTTTACCTAAGTGTGAATCTTCTTGTCTCCTATGTCTTTGGATTGCTGTCATATCCTCCAGAATATGGCGTCTTTAAACCAGTTTCCACAGATTCATCGAATATTAGGAGTGATTAATTAGAGAAGGACATACTGGAAGTTTGAATGTTGGGCGGGTAGAGGTAATGAAGTTGCTGCTGGAAGAAAGAGTTATTACAAAAACTACTCAATGGAAGGCGAGGGGAGATGTGGTGACAAACCTTAAGTGAGAATATTTGAATATTGAGAGACACCCAGAAAACCCCAACTCAATAACTGCAAATGAAATAATTTACACGGAGAAAAGTTCAACCCACGTATGTGGTCTAGATCAAGAGACCAGATTATCTTATCAAATAACTATTCTATTACTTATTAAGTACATAAATTTTACAGCCGAAATCGGACTGCATGTAACTAACCATATATCTTGAGTTATAGCAACCAATCGGTTACTTGCACTGGTGGCAAGATTTAAACGATCTCCTACTTTGTAAGCCATTAAGAAGGTCTTTACTGTTAGCCGAATACATCTTAGCTGGATTTTTGCAATTTCGCAGTGTCTGTCGATTCATTATCTGATGATACTGTTTCCTGCGCGATGATCCCTATGTTGTTCATTTGTCAGATTAACCGATTTCTCACTGCTTATCGCCACTAAGTCTGTAGGGTATTCATCGACGTAATCAATTTGCATCTTTTCAAACTGATATTACATTTTCTGTATCCTACTTTTCAGATGGCAGTTAACTGTGCGACATTCTCTAACGTCCAACGTCTTTTATGTTTTCCTGGATACAGTTGTTGTTAGCCTTCTCATGTACAAAATGCAACCTGAGAATGAACTATTATTATTATTGTTATTATTAATTGTAGCCCTAGAGGCGTTTTATGTGGCCAGCTTTTTGAATATCAGACGTTTTTAGTATGCTTTATCTAGAGCATTTTCGCTAGCTTTTGGCATTCAGAAGGGGGGTTCGGCGTTGTGATCTATCATTTATCAACGGTAAAGCTTAGCGGGAAATAGTCTGATTTGTTGCATTTGCCAAATTGATCTGCACCCAACCGTCAACTAACAAGACTCCATAAGGTACATAGGGTACTGAAGACTAATTCGCTAGCATCACAATGACTTCAAAATTATCATCGTTGATTTGTGTTAGAAGGGCTGTTTCCTGCTACAAGCTAGATTTTATTTGTAGTGAATATTTTTTGACATCTTCAACACACTATGTAATAAATGATTGCGGATCAAATCAACAGAATCCAGAAATACAGTACGGGTATGTGAGGAACACCTGTCTACATTAGACATAGAATACTTACTCGTATGGAGACAGGCTAAATTTTTTTGCTGGCTTTCCATTTCTTTCACCTTGACATGTTTCATTTACTAAGATCCCTACCTGATGGAATCGGTGATCCATTTATGCTGAACACCGTGACCCGTGGAGTGATAGCATTTCCTGTTCCATCCTCAATCATTGGAATTTTATTCTCCGAAAATAAATCTGAGAAAAAAACAATCCATTATCAGAAACTTCTGAACATCTCACTATAATCCTAAGGATTATGCCAGATTGAACATGTGTAGTTAGATATCCCAAGCCTTTGAATTCAAGTACTTAAAAGTCTTCTAAAGAAACGACATGGAGGTGTTTCGTAAGTGAAATACAGATGGATCTGACGACTTAAGGCACGTTTTAAAAGTCTGGTTTCATAGAAACTTTTATTTTCTACACTTGTAGATATTTTATTCATTCATAATAGGCGCTTGGTTTCGGAAAACTGTGTTATATTGCTGTTGTGTGACGCAGTATTATATGTAGTGTGAACTAACTGGCAGATGTTAGGTCGTCAAGCGTCTGTGCGATTGCTATCGCAAAATCCTGATGAAAACTAGACAATCTTGTGAAAATGTTTGAGAGGCTATATTATGACTATAAGGAAACAGTTAGGTTGAAAAGAGCCAAGTTGTATTCATACTTCCAACTTCTTTGACTTTATTTTAAGCACTTTTGTAATGTGATAACTCAACGATGTTCAGTCTAACTGCTTCGAATATTGTCAATGACAACGCTTACATATGTATATTTATCGGTGAAGGTCATATTCGCGATCACTCGTATGTTCCTCGTACAAATGATGTATTATCGAAATTACGCTTGATTTGCAAGTACGATTACCGTTGGCTTGATTTCAACCTTGTATTTATACAGTGTTATACATTGTTGCTTGGGGTTTAGCCTGTACATTCTAATCATTGAGTGTTCTATGCGATTTATTTTAAATCTTGAGCCTGAACCTGTAGAAGCCATAATTATCTCTGAACACAACAACTATATTATTTATTTATATGTTGGTATATATGCCTAGTTGACGAATATATATAAAATTATTAATGATATTCATATTCCATGTCACTCAACGGTATTGATATACACCTTATAAGAAATTACTACGATTATAATGAACGTGTGGGTGAAAGATGTAATATAAATTGTTAGCTGTTTATGAAAAAATATAATAACAAATACAGTGTAAGCTCATGAAAAACAATATTAAAAATAGTAATAATAATAATGGAAAATAAGTAGTAAGAAAAGAAAATAACTATGTGAATAAAATTAATGTATTCCAAGGTGTATTTTCTTATTACTGTTGCACATATGCAAATGCGTATTCTTCATAACAATAACACCAGCCTAGGTTAGTATGAAATACAACTTGACGTACGTAATATATGCCATAGAATAGAAGGAAAAATGACTTAACACATGTTAATATCAATCAGGTATTTAGGCCAATGTACATATCTGCCAGAATGTGTAACTTGTGTTGTCTAAGAATGCTTCTGTGGCGCTTTTGAATTCTGTAGGATTAGAGGTTTTGATGCCGTATCATAGTGCACGGTTGATGCATTGCGTTTGGCTACAGTGTTATCATTGTCAAGAAATGTCGGTTTAACGTTATCGTTGCTAACTGTATCTGTTTTTCGATGTCTATCGATCATGAAATTTCATCATTCATCTTTAAAACTTGATGGAAGCCATCATAAGCTGATTGTGGCGTTCACTGCACTTCTTTTCTTCTGACAAACACACGTGTAGCTTTACACAATTGTTTGGTATATATACTTGCCGTTGTTTTTCACTGGGTAACGATGCTTTTATGTGTCACACGTGTTGTTGAAGACTTAGCACGAAATTGGCTTGTTCACGTTTGATTGTATTATTCAAAATAAAAAATTCCATGATGCACAACACCTGATATCCTGCTTTATGATGGCTTGTATTTCTATCAAAACCATAAAAAGCTTTGTAGTCCACTCATGTTGCTGCACGTTTCTAAACAGGTGTTCGATAGTTTGTTAATCTGACAATGACATTACTTTAACTACTGCTTGTCTCAATTGATCGTAAGTAGCGTCATTGGGAGGTTACAGTATGTTTGCACGCATCTCTTATGAAAGATTACTACTAGTAGGGTTTATATTAGAAGCAAATTGATTACCAAAATAAGAGGAAATGTTGTTGTTAGAAGGCACATTAATGCATATAGGTTGTGAATAATGAAGTTATGACGAAACTGTGACAAAAATAACTGATAAACAAGACAAACAATAGTAAATCAATATAACTCACTTTATCAGGAATGTAGGTGTAGGGGATGAAAGTATATATCCACGTAAAACGTTTAATAGAAGTATATATTTATATATAGGTCTACGAATATAACTGTTGCTGTATTCAGAGAATATTAGATAAATAAAACAAAATGTGATGTAGTAGAGGATATGATTGCATATGCTCCAGCTTTAGTTATTGTATAACTTCCTAATAATGTGATATATTTTGCGGTAAAAAATATTAAAATTGCCGTTGCTCTGCGTATACAGTCAAATACATGTTTATGTTCGGTGACCACTCTGTAGGAGAGCAAGCAAGAGTTTCTTAATGTAGCTATTAAGAAAAGACTGTGGTTCGAGTACTATACTCCAGTAACTATATGCTACGATATTCCATTGACTATCATAGACACAACACAGGCATAATCAATGTATATTAAAAGTCAGAACGATGAGTAGACGGAGCATTTATTATTGTAACAACTATCGAACATGAAGTTGTAAGTTAAAATTTATTACAAGTGAAGTCAAGGTGTTAAGTAATTAAAAAAATGCAACAACTTGACAATGTCTTGTGTTCTGGTAACAATTTAATGCTGATACACAGAAAGTAGTTAATTTGATATTTGTCACTGTCTCATGGAAATAAAACATTCAAGCACTGATACTGCAACTTAATCCCCGTATACAACATTTTAAGCACGCCTGAACATTCAAATAAAAACATACTGGCTGCCCCATATATCAGTACACCTGAACTATTGCTCAACAGAAAGCACAAACACAGGTAAGGGTAAATTTATTGACATTAAGGGTGTGCTCTACTTTGAATGCGCTGCCAGAGGAGGTAACCACTGCTACCACGATTGCACGTTCAGAAAGAAGCCAGGTGACTATATGTTACATTGTGATGTACCTAGTGCCCCCTGGAACTGAAGATAAAAAAGAGAAGTTTCGTATCAATTTCAAACCTTGAAGCTTAACACTGTCAACCTTTATTTATTCTATGGCATTCTTTCAGGCCTTACTCATGAACCAGATTATCAAGGAACGCAGGAACAGAGACTAGTGCATTACAAGAGTCTTTAAAGAAAAATTAAAAAAATAAAAAAGTAAGAAGATAAGTGGAAAGAAGCAGGAAAAAAACGAGAAAAACAAATAATAATAACAAAAACAAATAAAACTACCTGTCCGTGAGCTGACTTGTCGTCAGTTAATCTCAAAATAAAACCGAAGACCAGGAATCAATGCCGACACTCCAGACGCGAGTATAAAGAAATGAATTCGGTTTAAAATAGCTTGTCATACAGATATTCGATATTGGAAGGTCGGGGTAACTAAATTCTCTCTCACATGTCAGCTGATCAAAAATAGGGTAGCAGGAAGGGTGGATGTTAAGATTTAGTCTGAAATTCCTGTAGATGATTATGACACGGGGGGCGTTCTACTTACTTAGAGAACATAATTTCCACTCAGTGGGCATTAGTTGGATTGATTTTATTATTGTTTACAGATTATATCACTCCAAAATAATTGTAATCGCTTCTCATGGTTTCGTTACATGGTTTTGGTTATTGTTATTCCAGGATTTCTTAGTAGATTCACTCCATATATTCTAACAGTGCTAAGGTTTGAGTTTATTTGGGCACGTAGAGTTACCTTCACTTTCATAAACAAAGAATACTTGGTAGATATGATTCGTATTAATAGTGAATATTTAGTGCGTGGACGTTATAAATCTGAGCAGTAGTTTATGGAATATCCAAGCTAGGTGAGTTTCGTGTTTTAGTACTCCTATTAACCAGAAAGACCCTTGTGTTTGCTCCGATAACTGGTGTCAAATTTCGTTCTACTGATATCAGTTAACTTGGTTTAATTAAAATTATATAACGCAAAATTGACGTCATCCGAACTTGTTCGAATAGATACTCATCTCGAAATTATGCTATGAAGTCATGGAAAACTAGGTTGTTGTCGGTATGTTATACAATTTTTCTTATTTTACATTGATACAGTTTCTTTTCTAATTAGTCCTGTATGTTTAAAGCCGGATTCTCTTGAATATCTGGCAGAAATGTTTTAAAACGCTGCGAATATTTTTTTTCTGAAAGCTTAATTGTCGTTTTACTAGCCCTATCTTTATGTGGTGTTTTGATAATCATGTTTTCATATATCTGTTTTGTAAGGAATCAGGTTTATCCTCGTCGGATATCTATTCTTGAATCTTTTAAAGTTAACTTTCTGTTGATAGCTGCTGTAAACGGTATAACGATTAATGGTAGAAGTAAAATGCTGGTATTTTGACTATGTTTAAAGACATCTGGTGAGTGAGTATCGGTTAAGCATGTTGGCATATTTAATTTGTTCACCGTTCAACCCAGCATAATTGAAAAAGCCCCATCAAGGTCGTCGTTATTTTGTTGGTTTTTTTAATAGAACACCATTTCAAGATGAATGGAATATGAAATCGTAAATTTTATCTACCTAGAAATAAACTGTGTTTACGTCCGTACTAATTTACCGAGTATGCAAGTGTCATTGAGTTTAAAGATCCGAATTCTGAAACTTGCAGCCCATGAGCTCATGTTCGTTTTTACCTTGATATATAAAGATGCAGTTTTCTTATTCTCGATCATGATTAAAGCATGTATAAATTAAATTGTGTTGATGCACCATTGATAATTAAATAAAGTTCATGTAATTGACTTTGAACTAAGACGAATGTCGCTGAGGGTGTCCAGATTAAAACAGATAGAGCTAAGCTGGGACTCGCTAGTTAGTGGCTAAGTCAATCGCTATAACTGCAAAGCTATTGCTAAAAACCGCCCCCACTCTAAGTGTCGGACTCGGACTGCCTTGATAGAAGCCAGAAGTCCTAACAACTAGATCACGCTGGACACTCATTTTTTCATTGTTATTTTTATACTATTGCTAATATAACTATATTTATAGTCAGCATCGTCATCACTAATATAATGAATATCATTATCATTGACATCAAAAACATCATCATAATCACAAACATTATCAGCGTCCTCATTATCATCATCATTATCATAAATATTATCATCATCACCATCAACGTCATCATCATCATTATTATCATCATTGACATCACTATTATAATAAATATAATTATAACGATTATCAGCATAGTCATTATCATCATCATTATCACTAATATTATTATTATCATCATCATCATCAACATCATCATCATCATCAACAATATCATCTTCCGTTATGTTTTGTGCAATATATACAATGACCTTGATAATCGCTAATCACTGTACAGGCACGTCAGCCCCTAGACTACCAGTCCCAAAACGGAATAGAGGAAAAACAACGACTTATGAGTCAAACAGACAGATCAGATCAGATCGGTTTTTATTTCAATCATGCCTTTATATACATGCAAAATCAGACCGCATCATAAACCAATTAGAAAACTGACATCAATACAAAATAAGAGTAATAGTGAGTGTGAACTGGGGTAACGTATATGCAGTCAATTAACTATAGTTCATAAATGAGAAATGATATAACAACAGTTAATGCCTTAAACAGTAGTATAGGATATGAGCAACGTCACAATAATAATAATAAAATGCTTACTTTGCATACAACCAAAAATAATGAATCGTTAACAGAAAAAACAGTTCTAGAAGATAATCAATCTTCTTCAAGTGCCCGCCATAACACATCCTTTTTTTGAAGAAAAAATTCATCGGTAAGATTTATCATAGGGGTTCACTTTGATCCTGTTTGGTTTCCTTCAAATTCTTTGTGATTTTTTGAGAAATGATGTTGTTCTTGTCTCCACTGCTTTTGTTTGCTGATTGCTTCTGTCATTTAAATCAAGTAACATGTTTAATGTCATCGGAGTACTGTGCTTGACTTCATCTCCGTCTTCGCATCTGGACGGTCGGATGTGGTTAGCATGTCTTAGCCATTTCATATTACTTACTCCGACTTCATAGATAACTCTTTCTCTGTTTCTTAGGATAACTCCAGGAACCCACTCCATTGTATTACGATGAAAATCACGTACCCAAACCTTTTGTCCGGGTAAGAATCTTCTGGGCTTAGCGCCATGCTTCTTGTTGTATTGTATTTCCATTCTGGAATTAAGTTCAACAGTCATTGCGAAATTTGGCTTCAAACTATCTAATGGCGTTCTGATTTTTCTTCCAAGCATAGCTTCTACAGGGGAAACTTCACCTACCGTTTCACGATTGGGTGTTGAACGATAAGTAAACAGGAATTTATACAATATCTCTTTTAATCTTCCTTCCCCCTGGGCTTTGATTAACGCTGTCTTAAAACTGTCGACGAATCTCTCAACCTACCCATTTGATTGTGGGTGATACGGTGGGGTTCTGATATGTTTAATACTGTTAAGAGCACAAAACTTCTGGACTTCTGCAGATGAGAATTATGGACCATTATCGGAGACAAGAACTTCTGGGATTCCGAAACAGCTGAATATTTGGC
The DNA here is from genome assembly GCA_025215515.1 of Schistosoma japonicum. NCBI lineage: Eukaryota > Metazoa > Platyhelminthes > Trematoda > Strigeidida > Schistosomatidae > Schistosoma > Schistosoma japonicum. The sequence continues at coordinate 89,761,243 of CM046061.1, forward strand.
GTAGTTTATCTAGTGTAGCCATTATTGATGTAGACCCCATACAATGTACTTCCGGCCACTTAGAAAAAGCATCGATGATAACTAAGTAGTATTTGCCATTAAGAGGACCAGCGAAGTCTACATGAACTCTCGACCATGGATGTGTCGCTGGGTTCCAGCAACAAAGTTCGGTTTTTCTAGGGGCTTTTGCAGCTTGTGCACATTTCGAACATCTCAATACATAATTCATAACATCAGTATCAATGTTTGGCCAGTATACGTAACTGCGGGCTAATGCTTTCATTCGGACGACACCTGGATGTGCAGAATGTAACTGTGACAGGACTTTTTGGCGCAAAGATTTGGGAATAACTACGCGGTCACCAAACATAAGACAGTCGTCAACAACGGCAAGGGCGTCTCGTCGATGAAAATATTGTCGTTCTGTTGCGTTGAGGTGTGGGGACCAACCACACAAAAGATAGCGAATAATTGTCTGAAGCTCTTCATCCGTCCTAGTTGTAGATTTTACGTCCATTGCTGACAATATATGATGAATATCATCTTCCAGTGACACCGTAGCAATAATAACATCTTCGTTCTCAAACTTTTGAGTCGCAATTAATTTGGAGAGAACGTCAGCGTGACCGAAAGTCATTGTTGATTTATAGCGAATTTTAAAGTCATAAGCTAACAACATAATTGCCCAACGCTGTAAACGATTGGCGGTATGTACTGGAATGCCGGACTTTGCCCCACAAATAGAGAGGAGAGGTTTGTGGTCACTCAGCAACGTAAATGGTCGACCATAAATCATTTTATGAAACTTCTTTATTACAAAAAACAATGCCAATCCTTCTTCTTCTACTTGACTGTATCTCCTTTCAGTAGCATTTAGAGATCTAGACGCATCAGCTATCGGCTTTTCTTTACCATCAGGAAAGCGATGACTAATAACAGCACCAATACCGTAGTTAGAAGCATCAGCAGCGACAACTATCTCTAATTTTGGATTATAGTGGGTTAGTAGTAAATCAGAGGATAAGATTTTCTTGATTTCTTCGAAGGAATTCTGGCATGCTTCTGACCAATTCCATGTTGCATTCGTTTTTAGAAGTTGATTTAAAGGATGGCGTAACCTTTGCATAGATGGAACAAAAACACTATAATATCCAATCATACCTAAGAATGATCTTGAAGTCACCACATCGGTAGGTGCAGGCATTTGTGTGATAGCATGTATATTATCCGGATCTGGACGGCGCCCATGTTTATCAAATATAAATCCAAGGTATTTAACAAATTGAAGGAAAAATTCACATTTACGTTTCTGCAGCTGAAAACCAGATTGTGATATTCGTGTTAGTACTTTATCCAAACGCGATAATAACTCCTCTATAGAGGAACCCACAACAATAATATCATCAAGATAAGCGGCAACACCATTAGGATTTGATATCATAATGTCCATTAACCGTTGGAAGATAGCATGGGCTGGTTTTACACCGAAAGGTAGCCTGTTGTACTGGTAAAGTCCACGACGAGTATTGATTGTTAGATAAGGCTTAGAATCATCATCAACTTCTACTTGTAAATAGGCATCAGATAAATCCAGTTTTGCAAAATAACGTCCACCATTGAGTTTAATGAATAGATCTTCGGGCAATGGCAATGGATATGAATGATTTTGTAGAGCATCATTTAATCCAGTAGAGAAATCAGCACATAGACGAACAGTACCATTAGCTTTCTGAACGACAACAATCGGAGCTGCCCATGATGAGAAAGTAATAGGTTGTATAACCCCAAGCTTTTCTAATCGGTCAAGTTCTTTATCAACTTTATCGATGGAGGCGTAAGGTACCTGCCGTTTTGGACGAAAAACTGGTGTAGCACCTTGACGTAAATATAATTTGGCTTTACCAATATTGCAACATCCCAAAATATTTTGAAACACATTCGAATGCTTTTTAAAAAGATGAGCTGTAGTCAAGACGTTGTTGTTTGATGTAACATTTAATATAGGTAGATTTTTAGGGACATGTGGATCTTTCAATGTACACACTGCGTCTAGTGGCACCTTCCAAAGATTTAATTTGTCAATCCAATCAATACCAATAAGATCTAAATCATGTCTGTTTGTTAAATAACAAGTTCCAGTAAAAGAATGTACTCCGAATTTAACAACACAATTTATCATTCCAACGAGTTGTAGAATATCTCCAGATGCATTACGCGCTGTATGTTCAGTAGGCAGTAATGTAGGGCCAAACCCATCAATTCCCAAGTTTTCTTAGAAATAAGTGTGATATTAGATGCTGTATCCAACTGCAAACGAATCTGAACATCATTAACTAATAGATCTACATATCTTCTTTAGTCAGCAAGATTACACGTGAATGTTGAATATATACTACGTATGCAACTCTTATTATTCCGGGAAAATTTTATGCGTGTTCCAGATTTCAAATAATTCTGTTGTCGGCACACTGTTTTTTTATGACCAACTTTATAGCAAATGTTGCACCTATGACGTTTATAACGGCGAAATCTCGCGAAATGCCAAGATTCACAAAACCAGCACTTCGAAGACGGTTTGAATAATTTAGTTTGACGCTGATCATTCACTGGAACACTCTTACTTTTGTTGGATTTGACAGCATGGATATTGCAATTCAATGAAGCATTACCTTTAGTCTCTATAAGCGTCGTATCATTTTTGAGGTTGTTTAGTCGTTGACATTCTGACGTTACCATCTGTAGTGTCATGTCATCGATTTGCTCAATGCGTGATAGCAATCTTGTTCTAACATCAGCATCTGCTGGTGACTGGAGTCCAGAAACAAATAATAAACATTTAAACTGATCATTTGACAATGCATTTAATTTAAAACGTTCGGCTTGTAGATTAATTCTGTTTGCATAAGACAAATAATCCTCATCTGCATCTTTTGTCGACTGGAGGAATTTATAAAGAATATGAAATAAGGATGCTGGTTCACAGAATATCGCATTTAAAATGTTAATAGCTTCATTAAATGTCAGATCTCTTGGATGTCGTGGGAGGATATAATTCTTGTATTTAGAATATTCATGCTGACCAAGTTTTTGTGTTAGTAAACGCACCTTCTGTGCGTCATCTATATGTTTATATTCCACTTGAAAAAGATCTTCGATTCTACCGAACCATGATTCAAATGTATGACCATTTGCTGCATCAAAAATAAATTCTGGAACTGAACTGAGTGATAACTCTATTCCTTTTTCTTCGGGAGTTATTCTGGACTGGATAGCGATTTTTGACATTAATGACTCGAGCATTCGTTCTTGAGAGGCTAGGAATTGCTGTTGTTGCTGTTGTAGACATAATTTCATTTGCTCGAATGTGATAGTCATATTGATCGATTTTTTATGCGATTTATGACACTGAATGCTGATTGGATAGTAAATCGTAGTAGAATTTATGATCAATGACTGCGTACGTTGGATTCACTTCTAACCCCGTCGGTGATTGTTATGTTTTGTGCAATATATACAATGACCTTGATAATCGCTAATCACTGTACAGGCACGTCAGCCCCTAGACTACCAGTCCCAAAACGGAATAGAGGAAAAACAACGACTTATGAGTCAAACAGACAGATCAGATCAGATCGGTTTTTATTTCAATCATGCCTTTATATACATGCAAAATCAGACCGCATCATAAACCAATTAGAAAACTGACATCAATACAAAATAAGAGTAATAGTGAGTGTGAACTGGGGTAACGTATATGCAGTCAATTAACTATAGTTCATAAATGAGAAATGATATAACAACAGTTAATGCCTTAAACAGTAGTATAGGATATGAGCAACGTCACAATAATAATAATAAAATGCTTACTTTGCATACAACCAAAAATAATGAATCGTTAACAGAAAAAACAGTTCTAGAAGATAATCAATCTTCTTCAAGTGCCCGCCATAACATCTTCCACATGATTATCATTTTTATGTGTATTATCATCATCATTATCATCATCATTTAAACGTCATCATAAACTTTATTAGCCATACCAACATCATAATCATCATCATCATCGCCATCACCATTAACGTAGAACCGCGCAAATACTATCATATTTTCAAGTTGTTGTATTTTACATTGGCACTACGAGACAGCATATGCAATATTATATTTCAGAATGCTGGTAGGGAGATTGAAGTAAAATTTGCAGAAACTAGTAGTAAAATTCAAGATTCAGATGAAGTTAAAGAGTGAATGCACTTCTCCACTATGACAAATTCTAAGCCATTTTTCAAGTGTCATTAAACCATTTTCTGCCCTCATTAAGGTGTGTTCAGAAACTAAACACGTGTCTAGGAAAGAGCGGCAATCCTCTATACAGCTTCTCCAACGATTGCTGATGCTTAGTGTCGTTCGATTTTAATCAATATGATAATTTGCGTCTAACTTCCATTATTTTTTTCCTAAAATCTATGGCAAAAATATTTAGTAATTCATAATACATAGAAGGATTGTAAGTAATTCATACTTTATTCTTAGTAAAGTAATTTTTGTTGATATACAGTATGTGCTTCATAGTATTTGCAGTGTATTGGTTTAACTCATTGCCAAGCATAAATTTATGTACTTAGATTTCAGGTGGATTTTGTATGTGGGTGATCTAGTGTTACTACTCGGTTGCTTAAACCGAAGTGAGCGGAACGAGACTAAAACCTGTAACAATTATTAAGAGTCGAACACACTACCCATTGAGCCAAGGGTTCACATTGCCAACAAAAATACTAATGATCGTGATATCAAGAGGGCTGATCAGATTCTAGGAAAGAGTTGATCCGCTTTTTGAATGGTTAACGTGTTCTACCAAATACTGGAATACCATAAACCATATTTACAAACGTGTACCTTCAATAATTTTAAAGCAGGATGTTAAACGTTTGTTCCAATTTGTTTGTTTCACAATAATACAATATATGCTGACCCTAAACTCCGTTGATTGTGTTTTAGCATATTAGTATTGTTTGAAGTATCATTGTGTAAACTCCCTGTTGTCATGATTTTGAACTGATTTCCACTTACTTCGTTTTTTGAGCCGTAGAATGATACCAATATCTCATACACGGATAACATGAACTTGTAATCGGTATTTAAATTATCCTACATTTATCCATCATATTTCTGTTGCATAACTCTATATACGCATTTAAAGGATACTCGTCATATTCTGTTTCTTGTGTTTTCTGCTATTTTTCTTTTGTCTCCCCTACAACTTATTTCAGTTGACATATCATTTATACAACTGATAATATTATTAACTAAATTTCTAGATGACACACTTTTTATGAATTATCGAAATACCGAGAAAAGTACTCGTAATGACGATGATAATAAATCTTTATGTTATGATTGTTTGATTCATATCATTAGTTCCAATAATGTTTACCAACCTATTCAAAACAATCGTCGAACAAATTTCTATGTGAATAAAACTAGTAAATTTGTTTTAAATCTGCGATTGACAAAGCTGACAATGTTATTTCACGTCAGTATGAGACAGTATGTTTATATCTGAATATTCATAGCATTATTGTAGCTACTTTTGTTATGAACATACGACTGAGAGATATATACCAGGTATCAGTTAGCATCGTTTTACTACGCGACTGTGAAAAGTAGTTTTTAAAAGTGATTGACATCCACAAGTTACCAATATTCGGCTGTATATATCGTCGAAACCTTGCTCATGTTTTCTTAATAAACAATGTTGAGGTTCGGTTTTGGGCACTGTGAACGATTGTAAATTAGTTTATTAGCTAATATATCACTGACTGGTAGTGGATGTAGTAACAAGTATTATACATACCTAACCATATCTTGCCTTGAAGAGGGACGATGGCTGGGTTATGTTATTAGAATGTTGAGGGTGGGAAAATCAAAACGTGATTAGTCCAATGTGTCACTGACTGGTGATCTGAGCCATGTTGGTAAAGGTGAACCATCTGGTTGGGGTGATGATTCAAATCGACCGCAGTAGCGCATATACATTCATTTTTTGTCTTCTCTCATATTCAAAGATTATCTATTAGACCCTAGTGTATTCTATGACGGTGTCGAACTGTTCAACATAATGATATCACTATATTCAAATCTGACTCATGAGATTTAGTTAAGATTCAATATTAAACAGTGTAACTTTGCTTGGTGTTTATTTCGTTCTATTATACCACATATAAAGACCAAGATAAATCTACGTGTGTATCATGTTTGTGGAAAGTTGTTATGTATACATTTGCTCACGGAAGCTTGGTTTAACAATGATGATTTGTTAATTAAAAATTGGAATCTTTATTTGAAAATACCTATATACTAAATCATATTGGATTACGATTGTATACTAATATTCACTTGGAGCCGTCATCTCTAAGTAATACATTGTCTTCAGTTATTAGTTGGTTAGTGCGATCAATAGACCTAAAGGTTTATGGACTTCATATTTCAATTTTGGAAGGCAAGTTGTACGAAGTGAACTCTTTCTGTTGACTAGTTGAGTGATTTAATAGTACATAAACTACAGGTTTTGAACCAAATCCACCTACTTTGTTGCAGGTAATCGACTAGCATCATCAACTTTCATGCTTAGAGTGTGGTTCAAAGTCGAATACGTAAATCTATACCTGACAAGTACGTTAATGGTAACATAACCAGTTAGCGTAATAGTTAAGCGTTCGTTGGTGGAGGTCTGAAAGTTTCTTCGTAAGAGCCTGATTGGGTCGTGAATGGAGACTGCCAGTGATAATTCCCATATAGAGGTGGTTTTGTGGTTACGGTGTTCGATTTTTAGCTATTCGGTTGTCAACTTTATCTACCTACCTTGATTTAAGTAACTGAGTAATATTAGAACTTAAACAAAGTGTGGCTGAAAGTGTACAGATTTGCATCTTGTAAATGTGTTATATCATGTAGACGCGGAATGTTTAAGATGAAAATTAGGATTTTACTAAAGAACAAATCAAGTGTTTTTGTTTAATTTACAGTGAATTCTAAATGATATTTTATGGGTTATGGCCATTGTCGAATAATTTGGATGGATTTATAGCATATTCTAGTGTTGTAAGTAATATAGATCAACAAACTCTTGATAAAATTGAGTAAGTTGTGGTAAACCTGAAACACGATTTAATTATAGTAGTATATAAATGAGCACTAGATAGCTGTTTCATCATAGTATGGGACTCCCTAACAGTGCACACCCGTCGATTCTGTTAGGGAAATTGTACCCAAGGCCTTCAAGCTTGCGAACATTTAACCATCTTCATTGCTGGAGCGGTGTCCAATGGTAGAATTCCTACTTTCATCAATGTCCTAGATTCGATTGCCCTGGAGGAAACGAGTGTGCACATTGCTTATGAGTTCCATACTAAGGCGAAACAAGTGTCCAATGCTTCTTGGTTTTCAATGGTATCCTACAAGCTATCAGTTTGTAGTGAATCCATTCAACTAAACTTAATACCCATATTCACAAAACATCTCAATTCAATGAGATCGATTACTTTATTTTCAATTTGATTTGTTGCTTTGGAGATTAAGCATCCCCAACAATCACCCATTTTAAAAGTCTGATCATCATCGATGGGTTGGTGTCTGATGAAATATCGATTCGATTTCTTGTGGCTGTCTTAGCTTTTTGCGAAAATGTGTCACCTATTGCATAGACGATATGTCTGTTTTTTAACTAGGTGGCATGTATACTAGGCAGCAATCCTTTCCGTACCATTCTGTAGCTGTGAAACATGATCTATCATGAGAGATAACTTGCATAGCCTTCAGCTTTTGATCATAAGCTTCTTCAAAGCATTTCTCATGTATGTTGGGTCGAACGAGTGAGCGAGGTTAGGCTACTAGGTGAATGTGGTATATTCATTAGTGAAGTTATCGGTGACAGGTTTGAACTCTTATGTATTTCTTCAGATTTTAGCAAATTTGTAATGTCACAGTAGGTGTCGAAATAATCACATTCAATAGATGAAGATAGTAAGCGGATGCTCCATTACAACTGATTCTATGCTACTTTGTTTAATGTCACCAATCTCGAGTTATCTTTTAGACCTCAAACAGGTAATTTTCACCTAATACCATGGCTTAGTCCATTTGTCACTGACTTCATAGACTAGTTTATCTGGTGAGTTAAATACATTGTTAACAATGTTTCGGATTCTGAAACTTCATGATTTATGATCGAATTCAATTGTAGAAGAATTATTTTTCTAAACATTACACGCGCACGCTTTACTGTGATCGTGTTCCATGGTTTCCTACTAATTGCCTAGATTAGTTTACTGTTTGTGTCATTCTCATTATCTTATTTATACTCTTAGAATCACAAATATCAATTAGATTTTAAATTAACTACTTTACGCATCGAATCGCCATGATCTAAAATGAATCTATTAGTCAATTATATGCATTTGTATTGTCAAACAGAAAATGCGAATAGTACTCATCATCAATGCAATAGGGTATAGAAAAAGCAACCTTTACCAGGAAATTTCTTGAAAGGTTCAATTCAATATGACGGATTTGTAGAGAATATCAATCTTTTCTTTATAAGCAGTAAAAATTGTTAGCTTTGTTTTGTTTAGCTTTTTGTACTATTGATATATTTGTTATTGAATGATGTGCCTCGGGATTGCATTAGTCTTGTGAAGGCTCTCTGTTCAAACACGATAGAGTCAGGGTGAACTGTCAACTGAACTTCCAACCTCAAGGGGTGTTATCACCATCAAATAAAACTTAATACTTCCATTTTCGTCTAAATTCCTTGTCTGATTTTCTTGCAATGTACCGACTTATCTATTGAGAATTTGTTATGTTGCAATATAACGCCTACTGCTATACACAAACTAACCACAACTCTTATCGGAAACTTGTCTGCGCCAACTGATACTCGCATCTGTGACCAACGACTCGATACTGGTTACTCATCCCAAGACAAAATCAAGAAGACACCAACGCAGCACTAGAAATATTCGATTCTATTATTATTGAACTGTGTATATACAGTTACAAAAGCGACCTTGGGGAAAATAGAGTGATTAGCATACTAAAATGATATTACAACCAATCACAATTAAAAAGGTCCAGCGGAGGAAATAAAGAGCAATACCGGTTACCGCTCATTTTACAATTAAATAAAAAATAGCAAAATTGAGGATAATCACATGAAAAGTAACTAGTTTCTTCTCTTCTTAGCACCTCTTTTTTTGAGAAAAGTTCACTTACTTGGAACCTTACTGTGGCTCTTCGTTTCCTTTCACTGCGTCTTATTGGATGTTCTTTTTCGAAGGTTGTTCTTTTCTCGTTGTTTGCTGCAATCATTGTTGGTTTTTCAGAGGGTAGCTTCAAAGTGTCAAAAAGAAGTTCAAGCGCTAGGTTCGGTCCATCCGCTTCATCCTTCACCAAACCTTCTGCGTAGCTGATTGCAATGTCGAATCCATATTTGTCCTTCTACTGCTACTTCATTTATCACCTTTCCTCTTTTATCTTTAATTACCCCGTTTTTCCATTTCTCACTTCCCGGTCCGTAGTTCCCCACATACACTTGCGTCCTGTTTCTATGGATGCCATCATCCTTGCTTTTCACTTTTGCCGGCCTCATTACGTCATTTATCGTTCTTAGTTTCCCTCCCATTACTGCTTCTGCTGGTGATTTTTGTTCGAGAGCACTGTTGTTAGGGGTACTTCTGTATACAAGTAGGAAACGCTGAATAATAATTCCTCCTAGGCTTCCCTCCCCCTTTGCCTTTAGTACAGCTCTTTTGAAAGTATCAACAAACCGCTCCGCTTGTCCATTTGATTGTAGATGGTACGGTGGGGAGCGAATATGTGTGATGGCGTTTTCTCGAAAAAATCACTGAAAATTTATGAGGTAAATTGGGACCCGTTATCGGTGACTAATGTCTCTGGAAAACCATGACACGCAAATATCTTCCTCAATATTTCTAGGGTTTTCTGCGTAGTCGGAGAAACTACCGGATGGATCTCTGGCCATTTTAAATATGCATCTACTAACACCAAGAAGTAGACTTCTGAAATGGGTCCGGGAAAATCTAAATGCACTTTGCTCCATGGTTTTGCAGGATCTGGCCAGCTTACTGGTTCAACCTTCGGTGGGTTTTTCGATGCTCGCTGACAGCGGTCACACTTCCTCTTCACGTCTTCAATCTGGGCGTTCATCTTTGGCCAGTATGCATAGCTTCGTGCCACTGATTTCATTCGAGCTGTTCCAGGGTGTCCTGCGTGAAAACTGCCTGAGTACTACTCGACGTAACTCACATGGTATCACCACTCTATCCCCGAACATAAGGCACACTTCTACTAGGCACAGAGCTTGTCGACGTTGGTATAGCTGTCTCAGCTCTTCATCTAAAGATCGTGGCCATTTGTGCTGCATATAATAGATTGCTCGTTGAATCGTTTTGTCTCTTCTTGTGAATTCAGCGACTTGCTCTGTGGTAACAGAAAGTGCTCTCCCAGCATGAATGAAACTTTCTTTAGCGTAATCTCTCGTATCAATGGTGGCAATCACCGACTCTTCACTCGTCGTAGGATAGGTGCTTATGAGTCGAGATAGGGCATCTGCCTGACCGAAATCCTAACTCTTCTTGTATTGTATATCAAAATCTTATCCGAGTAGCGTCAGTGCCCAACGTTGTAACCGATTTGCGGAATGCACTGGTACTCCAGCTTTAAACCCAAAGACTGCCAACAGGGGTTTGTGATCAGTTAATATTGTGAAGTGTCGTCCATACACCATCTTATGGAACCGCCGAACTGCAAAGACGATAGTCAAAGCTTCCTTCTCAATTTGACTATAGCGCTTTTCAGTAGGTGTCAGCGTTCTTGAAGCGTGCATTATGGCTTTCTCATTTCCATTCGGAAATTTATGCAAGATAACTGCACCGACTCCATATGCGGATGCGTCCGCTGCAACAATAATCGGCACTTTCGGATCATAATGCGTCAATAGAAGATCGGATGTAAGGAGCTTCTTCAAGCCACCGAACGCTGTTTGGCATTGCTGCGTCCAATTCCACTTATTATTTTTCCCCAGCAGATGGTTCAGCGGTGCTCGCTTCTCATGCAGGGACGTTCAAGATGCTGAGTAGTAACTTATGAGTCCGAGAAAGAATCGCAGAGTAGGTACATCGTAGGGTGCAGGCATTTTTTGAATGGCTTTAATGTTTTCTGGATCTGGACGACGACCTGATTTGTCGAATATAAATCCCAAATATTTCACAGACGTAAGGTGAAATTGACATTTCTCTAGACGCAGGTGGAACCCATGTTCTTGAAAACGCTTTAGTTCAGTCGCAAGTTGATTGTTAAGTTCATTCGGTGATTCTGCGACAACGAGTATGCCGTCTAAATACACGGCCACTCCGGTGAGGCCGGTTAAAAGCATATCAATTAATTGTTGGAAAATAGCTGGTGCGGTTTTTACTCCAAACGGTAGTCTCGTATACTGAAAAAGTCCCCGATGCGTATTTATTGTGAGTAATTCACGGCTCGCCGGTTCAACCCCGACTTGCAAATAAGCATCTGCCAGGTCTAGTTTGGCAAAACAACTACCGCCGTTTAGAATAGTGAACAAAGAGTCTGGAGCCGGTAGAGGATAATGGTGTCGTTCTAGAGCATCATTCAGACCGGTCGAAAAATCGGCGCAGATGAGTAGTGTACCGTTAGGTTTCTTTACGACGACTATTGGGGCTGCCCAGGCCGAGAATGATACTGGTATAAGGACACCTTGCTTCTCTAATCGTTGAAGTTCTGCGTCGACTTCTGGTAGCGAAGCATATGGAACTGGTCATTTGGGACGGAAGACTGGGGAAGCATTCGGTGTCAAGCGAAGCGAAGCATTCATTGTGGTACAACATCCTAACCTTTTGTAAACACTTTGTCGAATTCCTTTAGAAGCTTCATGAAATCTTTCTCGTCTTTTATTCTTACGATGCGGTGGCATGCGGTGCTTAGTGGAACAGCATCTAGTTTCAAGTCAGTAATCCAATCTAACCCCAAGAAGTTAAGATTGTTGTTAACCACATTACATACTCCATCCGTGGTTATTTCATTGAATGACATTGAGCATACAATTTTAGCCGATGATCACCAAACGATCGCCTGATGCAATTATGGCGAGTTGTTCTGTAGAGCATAGTACAGGTTTCCCAATTTTAATCCATGTTTTTCTAGAAATAATAGTGATATCAGATGCTGTATCAAGTTGGAGGCTTACCATATGACCATTTATCCGAACAGGAACGTACTTTCTGGCTGGTCTCTGATGAGCGTGATTCTGGGTGGATACTGAAGGTGACTCAGTCGGCTTACTCGGTGAACGGAATTTTCTTCTGGAACGTGATCGAGTGCGTGTGTCTTTCTGCCTGCACAAAGTTTCTTTGTGTCCCAGCCCGTTACACTTTCTGCGGTGATAGTTCTTAAATGGACAGAACTTGGCAAAATGCTATGCATCACAGTTCCAGCACCTTGATGGGAGAGTAATTTTCTTCTTTTCGGCTGGTTTATCACAATAAGTTGAGGCGGTTGCTGAAGTGACTTGATGAGAAGTAGGTTTTAGACGAACTGCATGAACATCAATGTCACTATTACCACCAGACTGGACAAGTGTAGTATTATGCTTTAATTTGCTCAGTCGTTGATATTCTGCGGCAATGTCATATAGAGACAATGTTGGTTCTTGGTCAAGACGGTGTAACAATCGCGTTCGAATATCGGCGTATCTCGTCACATTTCCATTCAATTTATCCTGTGTATCGATCAATGAAATTATATGGCCTATTACAGATCACTATAATTGGAACTAAATTTATTTACAGTTATATAGAATCGGTTAAAACGAGTGAATCAGATATTTTGTCCTCATTTTTATCAGTCTCCGAATTCTCACCATCATCTTCACTTTCCCTTTCATGTCATTACGAAATAGTATCTAGTTCTCAAATGAGAGATGATTTAGTATTATCATTACCGGTACTCCATATTGATATTGAATTACCCGAGTAGGTGAGTTATTTTGTTTGAACTGTTATTTATTATGCTCAATGTATTGTTTTTTTTTAAGGAATGATAATATATAAAATACATCTACTGAATGCTCAGTAAAGTTTAATTCTAACTAACAATGTGTTATAGGAGTCGTGTTTTGTCTTATTTATGATTTATTATCTTAATATGTTGATATTCATACATCGATTCTATTCCATAACGTTTCACTCAAAATGCTAACATGTTTATCCATTGAGCCAATGAGTTCAGATAACCTCTGTCTCTCGCAATGAATATGCATTTATATCTAAGGTTTATATTTTCCTATTAGTGTTATTGATTGTAATCCATCAGCCCCAGGTATGTTTTCAAACTGTACAGATTTCATTAATGTTTCCATTTCAGTCACAAGTGACGCTTGATTGATACCTTTTTTAATTTTTGGGTTTATAGCCCTACACAACAGTTACAATTTATGGTTCTGGAAACATTCAATAATAATAATAATAATAATGTTTTGTGCTAGTACAATTTTCACTGACTTTGTAACACTTTGTAGTCTCTGAAACTTTTTCCATATTGAAATTCAACTTAGTAATAGAATGATGTAGTTATGAGAAAAGCCTTATTTTTAATCAGGATATTTGACATTTTAGAACGTACATCCTCAAATTACAATTTTGCATAAATTTCTAATGTTGCACATTAATTCAGACTATGATTGTCTTTTACTTCTATGTGACTTGGCTAGTTAATCATTATGTTGACTGAATAATATAATATAATAACCACGTGTTATGACGCATATTGTTGAATTCGATGCCAGAAATTGACCAAGAAACATTAGGAAGCCGTTTCTTCCTAGTGTGAGACTCCTCAACAGTTCTCATCCATAATATCACCAGGAAAATGATTAGATTCTAAAACGTAAGCTACTGAATAGTAGTGTAAGTAGTGTAAGACTACTTACGTAGAAGGGAATTCAATAAATGAGGGAGTTAAAATTCTCGTGCTTGACCTGAATAGTAATGCTTTGAAATTCCATTAGGTATTATTTAATCATCTTGGACTACATTATCATTATCAATGATTCATAGTCATAATGCGGTAGCTGTTTCTAACGGTATGATGATTGCTGTAAAAATACAAACCAGCTCGTAAATAGATGTTTCTACTTGTAAAACTCATTGTATTGTGGTGATTATGTAAATAAATTTGCCCAAATACAATGATAAAGGTTTCTCTTGTTTCAATAATTTGGTCACATATTCTGTAGTACAGAGAATAATTTACATAAGGAAATTCTGTAATAAAACAAAAGATTTTGTAACTGTGAGCTTTATTTTTTAATCGATATCAGTAGAGTATATCACTTCACTCCTAAAAATGTGTTGCTATCACTTAAAATGGCAGTAAAATCCGCACTTGCAAAACAGTTAGCTCAGAGAATACAACACTCAAACAATAAACAAATTTATTACTCGCCTTTGTTTTAAGACATCTGGGTCGTTAAAATCTATAAACTTGCATTGTGCAGGGTGAACTTGTTTAATTATTTATGCATGTACTGAACTCGAATACTTCATATCATCTCTTCGTAATAGATATTCTATTTTTGAAGCTCAAGTTTGGGTAATTCGTGCACCCCTTAGTTTATTGGAGATAAGTAACTGGAGACATTGCTTAGTTTAGACTTCATGCCATTCGTCATTAAGTGGTACCTGAATATTTGAGGGAAACGGTTCATGGAGAGTTTTGACTCATATAGTCTAGTTTTATAGTTTTCTGAGCAGCATCAAATCGCACCTAACTTTCGTCATGTGGTATTTCTTGTCTATTGACTACTACACTATTTTTTTGGAATCGCTATTCATATTATTGTCATTGTTTTACTTTCTTTAGTCACTTATAGTTATACCAAACGAATCCGGTGAAATCTTCTGGTCGTTGGCATTCCATTTATGCTGCTTTGATTTGCTTCAATTTTGGAAACGATTCAATGGAAAGCTTTGTGCAAGATCACATTTATTTGTAAGTCCCAGTTGGCTTGTTATATAAGTTGTAGTTTCGTGGCGATTGGTTTCTTATTTGGTTAGTTGTATTTACTGTAGGTTTATGTTCATTTAATGCAGTTAACGACAAAGGAGCGGTTGACAAAGTTCTAGAACAGGCCTTCTCGGTTAACTACTTCAAGTATCTAATGAAGTCTTAGTAAACATTTATAACTGGTCGGGTTCAAACAAGTCGGAAGTGAAGCATTTATTAGTAGTGGTAGTGAGTGATCACGACACTTTATCAAAGATGACTGGGAATGGGGATCTCATTATTGGACACAGGCCAACCATCTTGTACTGTTAGTTAAAGTTTTTCCGCTAAATCCTGAACGTTCTGGTTTAATTCCACTCAGTTAAGTGGATATAACCAGTTATGACAGCACTGCAAAACGAATATAAAATTTGTGAAAAACCTTATTAATATCGATAATAGTAAGAAAAAAGAGATCAGGTATAAAAATTATACATGGACAACTCATTTTTTCACGAAATAAATATCACAAAATGATGTTGAAACTCAATATCTAACAGAATATAAGGAGTGGTCTTGTGGTTTTACTTGATGAGATTCCATTCGATGAGGTGGATCATTTCTTCGTGATGCTATCATCGTCATTCTGGGTGATTTCATCTACACAGATTACCTAATAGATATGAGCTATAAGGGTTTCTCAACCTGATTCATAACTTCCTGAAGATGTTTATCTTATCCAATTCAATGAATGCACTTTTACCAAAGTCATCCTATTGAACTAATAGTCACCTATTGCATCTACAAGTAGATGCATAGTCGATTTTGGACTGACACATGAAACATCTGATAACAGTTATCCCACACTTTTCATTCATGAATAATGCATTAGTCTATGTTGCCATATTCTATTAGCGCAGCGGGATTAATACTACAGGAATAGAAATAGTAGTGATATTTGTAGTAGCAATAAAGTTTAAACATTAATAGTGTAATTCGAGTTGAAAAAATTACCTAATAAAATAACTTTATGCTTGGGATTTGAGGGAAGTTAAGAAGTGCATGTTTGTGCACTACGATGAACGATTCTGAGCCATATCCTCCAACAACTGTCATTAGTTATGACTTGCATTCAGACCTCAATCAACAAACATGACTTCAACAAACAATCATCATGAAACAATGTCGCGTTTTTGTTTGGTTGATCCTAACTTCTGTTTATTGTAAAACATTTATCTTATAATAATAATAATGATACTAGTTTTATTCTCACTTTGTACATGAGAGCATGCCAGTTTACAGGCATGGTCACAATGATAAGTTTACATACATACAAATGTTATTACAAATTGTCAATGTCAGGACATTCATAACATATACAGATTTGAATTAAGAACCAAATCAACTGCCACGAAGTTTTAACTATTAGGACACCAAAAATTTATAATGTATCTTGGTGCTGATAAGAATAAGAACCGCGCGCTCCTTGACCACTGCGTTACAATTCCAAAAAACGGTTAAGAGATTGCAGAGTGGAGTATTGAGCGTGTTCAGATGCAGGATAAGATCAAGAGTACTTGGAACTTGGGCGTAGAAGAGAAGTCAATAGTTTTGTGCCAGTAGGTTCCATAATAGCCATATACATATTAATCTACAAATATAGGAAAGACAAAGACAGAGAAAACACAAAACAAAAGCACTGGTATTCTGAGACAATCAATGTGTATACAGGCATTGAAGGACATGACATGCCACTTACGTTAACTAAACGAATGGGCAGAATTAATATTTATACTTGAGTTTATATTTGGATTAAAGAACAAGAACACTAGCCTATGACTATGACAGGTAACTGGTGCTTACACATTTAGAGTCCCTATTATTTCGCTGGTGGAGTAAGAAACAATAGTTGGGATGAACATTTTTAATGAGCTATCAGAAAGGATGAGATAACCAACCTGTTGCATAAATAAAGAAAAAGAATCTGTTCCTCGAATGGCTTTAGGTAAATTGTTCCAGATTCTCGAGAATTTATTTGTAAAATAATTCATATAAAGAGTAGATTTGGAATGTGAAATTTTTACTTTCGAGGCTGAATTGCGTAGGTTATAGCAAGAAGGTTCCTCGAACTTAATTGTGCTAGATGATGAAAACGCTAAATTGTTCAATATCTTATAAAAGAAGATTAAGTTTAATTTGAGTCGGCGCGTCCATAAAGTTTTTAGTCATAATTTAATGCACTTAGTTTTATAGTCCAGAGTACAATCAGTCCCAAGAATACGAAGAGTAAAGCGACATTGTACAGACTCCAGTCTAAGTTTATTTTTAATGGAAACACTGCTGAGAATAAAGGTGCAGTATTCCAGTAAGGGTCGGACACAAACCTTATATAGTAGAATATGAGAGTGATTGCTATGAAAGTTACGTATTATGCAACCCAGTAGTCGATGTGACTCAGATGTCTGCATATTGACCTGTTCTGTAAAAGATAGATCATAAGAGTATCTTAGTCCTAAGTCAACTACTGACTGTAGCCTAGACAACTTACTACCGTTTATGAAGAGATCAAAATTGAGGCGCTTATCTCCAAAACATATCCAACCACACTTAGAAGCATTGAGGTCTAACTTCCATTTTGATCACCGTACTGCGACCTTGTTGAGTTCAGCAGTGACGCTACGAAATGTGTGTGCGAATTCATGCGGAGGAAATGAGTATACTATTTTGAGTTCATCTGCGTATAGAAAGGGTTTTCCCATGCTGAAGCATTTGCATATATCATTTACATAAGTTATAAAGAGCAGTGGGCCTAAGACACTTTCTTTGTATAACGCCACTTGCAACTGGCTTGGCTTTGGACAGAGTGGACTTAATTTTGACAATTTGGTGCCTATGACTGAGGAAAGAGTTCAACCATGCAAGTAATGGATTTTTAATCCCATAAGAGGAGAGTTTGCCCATAAGAAGCCTGTGGTTAACCATGTCAAAAGCTTTAGATATGTCTAAGTACAATACTAACACCAAGTGCCCAAGGCTTCGTTCAGTAAAAATTAATTAAAGAATTCAAAGTGACAAGTCATACAAGACCTAGTTTTGAGGAAACCATGTTGGAAATTAGAGATAAGTTTCTCAGAGAGTAAATGATCAGATATTTTGCCACATACTATTTTTCCATTATCCTAGAGATTACTGGGGTGATATTTATGGGCCTATAGTTATGCAAGTTTGTTCTGTCACCTGATTTAAAGCGAGAGCAGATGTAGGAGGTTTTCCATCTGCTAGGGTATGTACCTGCTGTCAATGATAGGTCGAACAGTTTTAATAGGATTAATGGCATATTAGGTCCCCGAGTTTGAAATAAATGGATGCCAACCCATCTACTCCACAACTACTTGACGTTCTAAGTGATTTGATGGATTTACAAATATTATCATAAGTGAAAGTAACGGACTCCATATATTGAACAGTCGCACCAAGTTTTGTATCTTGGAGCTACTGTCCATTGCTGACACCTCTTCTTTAATCGCATTTAACCTGTGGACTTCTTTTAGTTGATTACAGGTCATGGTAATTTCCACTAATACAGAAAAGTCATTTGACTTAAAATAACACTTCTGTAGGCGTCTTAGCTTTTTACGGTAATGAAGTGGTATGTACAAATCATTTGACTTAATTATATTGCTTATCTTAATAGGTGCAATCGAATCTAAACACGAGTCATTAATTTGATAAAATATATCTAGTGCTTCTGTAAGATTATTAGTTAAGAAAAAGTTGTCCCAGTCAGAGCAACTTAGATGGGCGTGTAGAAGAGTCCAATCCACATTTTTATATTCTCGATATTGTCTAGTTTTACGTAATTTACGATTATTGGGGTGACTAAAATTAATATTAAAAGGAAGAGCACATAAATGAAAATTAATCAAATAACTCTTCCCATTCGATTTGATTGATCGCATAGATAAGTGTGCATATTAAAAGACTAGAAAAAGTTGATGGTAAACAGTGGATTTAGGTTCGATCTTCTTTCGGCGCTTGTCAGTTAGCTATGTCTGGAATCCACTTTCTAACTAAACCGTATGTGTGCGCCTAATATCCCTCGTATACTTATATTAGGATTGAGCCTAATAGACTGCGATTGGTTTGCAGTTATAAAATTCACTAGTATGAAAGTTGTGCTTATTTGCACTGCATCTCATTATTGGTAATAGTGATTGCCTAACGAAGTATTATTTTTTATTAATAAGTAATCTATGCCATAAATAATTGTGTATTCGACATTTTTCAGATAGAAAAAGTTACCCGTCTTTATCTGACTATGTTGGGAGCGAGATGGTTGTACCATTGGACACACTGGATGTTAGCTATCGAGTTTCGATATTTTTAAAACAGTACTTGGGCTATCACTGGAAAACTTTGTCAACCTAGTATGAGACTTCTCAAAAGTAAGTAAGGAACGCAGTGGCGTTTGGCACGAAACAAACTGAGTTCGACTTGCAGTGTGAACACCAATTCTGGGATGCAGGATCATTCGTCTGACGAGTCCCAAACAACAAAATGCGTGTCTTGAATACCACTAACCAGCCACAATCTATTTCAAATTATTGCATAGTAAATTTTAGTATACTACTTAAAGTAGGCAAATGTGAAACAAAATAATTAGGAACTAATTTGTAATTTCAGTTTCACGTGCATCATTCTTCTGTCTAGCAACTTGGTGTAATTAAATGTTGTGGAGATAGCCGAATATCAATTTGACACCAAGAAATAACCTGAGTTAGACGACTACTGTGAATTCTCAACAGAGTACATTCACACTCTCTCTGGGATTGAGTCAATTAATTTCGTGGTTTGAGACACTGAATGACTCAAACTCAAAATCGGTCACAGTTGTGTAAGTATACTCCTTACTTTCATTTAGATCTCAAGTTCTATTATTCTATCAAACACACCTTTACTACATCCTTCTTTTGGAATTCTATTGTCGTGTTATCTTCCACGAAACATCAATTCACTCAAGATCCCAGATAAAATTTCGCTGATGAGTTCCAACTAGCAAGAAACCTAGATCATGAAAGGTTTCGTGTTGACTACACCATTCCCTAAAACTCTCATACATCTTCATAACTTCAATAAATGATCTCATTGAAAGGATTTCTTCGTTAAATTGTTTCAATTTCTAATTCTCTTTCAACGGTAAACGGTTCATTTCATTGAACATTATTTAACATTACTGAGAGTTGTAAATGAACAGTTCGCATTAATTACTTCGTAGGAAATGTTGACAGCGATACGCGGAATCCTTTTGGCAAACCTAGTAATTCTGTTATTCATTTATGGAAATTTCAATTTCCTGTTTTTGAATCGAAGTGCGCCCATTTCACTTTTAGTTTGTGCTTCCCAACTGATGAAGATGTTAAATCTGATTGGTCCTTTGTTTTTTTTTTCACTACATTATTTGTGATACTCCTAAGGACGTTCTGTTTTCTGTTTATTTACACACGAGTCGAGTGTTTTTTATTCAACTGACGGTCAGTTTGCAAAGTTAAACGTTTCTTGCTGATGTTGGACTTCTTTCTATAGTAAGCTGGGTTGAGAAGCAGCTGGTAATACGTTCGTTAGCTGGTAATAAGGTGTTATCTTAATTCATAAACTCTAGATAATATAGACGGTAATTATATTATCATAGTTAATCAGTAGAAACTCAGATTACATAAAATGAACGTAACGCTATTTTGGAGTATCCAAGTGAACATTAATGTTTACGTTGATGATAGGTACATTAACGTTAGTACTTATGTAATCTAGATGTATTTACACATAAATACACATGCATAGATACAATCATAAACTGAATGCACCCACGTGATGTTTTTTAATAACTACAAGAATAGGGAAAGTCTATTTCTGGTCTTCCTTTAAGTCACATGTAGACTCTACTTTGACAATTACTGTAAATATACTTCTCATCAATATTACTTACAACATATTCTGTACATCAATAGTCTATAGTGAAATCGACATGAATATACATTGACGAAATTAATAACATCGGAATGTTCAGACTTTATTAGTTATTGACGGTTAACTTTGTGAAAACTGATACATAAACATATACATGTTTTCTTGAATCTTTCCGTTGGTTTGATATGAACTGATTAGTCTCTGTTGCCATATGTGCATCCTGATCGGATTGCTTTGATATAGTTGAAGTTCACTAGTTTCATTTAATTTGAATTGTGGCTAGCAAGTGGAACTCAGTAGCCTAGTGAACTCGGTGGCGCTTGACACGGAACAAACTGAATTTAAGTTCCGGTGTGAACATCAACACCGGGATGAAGGTAGATTTGGCCGATAAGTCCCAAAGATAACTAAACACGATTTCTGAGTTCTACTTGCCAGTTACAATCGAAATTAAATTAAACATAAAAAGTTTCCTACTTTAAGAAAGAAGATTAACTAGATGTATTTCTGAACATTAACCGATTTTAATTTTCTATGAATATAAGTCTATTGCCAGTTCAATACAGTATCATTTTGTCCTTGATGAATCTGCTATATTTTGAAGCATAGGGAAATCAGTGTATAGGGAACAATGACCCAGTAGTGTCAATCAAAGTGTGCACACATCTGTCTTGTAACCACTAGTCACCATAACTGAATGAAGAACACAATATAACTAAGCCAATCTCCATACAATCGGATTATATATCATTCATCCATTTATATACAGACGAACCTGACTACGCATTACACTAATAAGGATTAGACATTTAGAAAAACGGGAACAGTAATGATTAAGGACTAGGGGGAGGAGTGGGGGTACACATACATAATTACTTAGTTATAGTTTCTGAATGGTGTAATATCAGTTTGAGTCTAATGGGAGGTTAGAGTGATGGGAACATGACAATAATAGGAATAAAATGTTCAACATACATCTAACAAAAATAAATGAAAGAGACTTTTAAGAAAATGATTCAGAATCATCGTATATAACAGAATCGTTTACAACCATCATCATACATCGTCAAAATAATGAGATTGAAGAAAGTTTTGACAATTAAAGTTCTGAAACTTGATCATTATGTGCAAATGTACAACATGGAATAGTTAACACACAACTCACATTTTGGTTTATCAACTTATTTCTTATACTTAGTAATCTTTGTGTTGAAAAGAAACCCCACTATAACTTATTATTGTTATCTCCAGAATGTGTTTCTTCATTGTCAAGTGAACACTTAACTCAGGTTCTTAAAACCGGTAAATTCTCTTCATCTGGTAATTTTTTTAAGACTTAAGCTACTACGTAGGCATCATTTGACACTTGAAATTTCGGAGAACTATTATAATGTAGTTACTTTCTATTTTATAACTTCTGTAAATAACGCTGTCACTGATTCATCTCGATTTCCTTATCAATGATATAATAATCAGCTACTTTCATCATTTCATACTTTTCAGCGCCAGATAATGGTAGTTTTTTTGACTTGAAAGGAGCATTTGACTTTGCAGACCAAGAAGTTCTATGGTAGTTTTTCATTAGGGGGCGTACCCCACAAGTACATACATCTGGTAAAGACTCTCTACTCAAACACTATTAGTCGTGTTAGAGCGTATGGCGAACTGTCATTCGAACTTGTAACCTCAAGTAGTGTCCGTTAAGGTTACCTACTATCTCTATTTTTGTCTAATCTCATAATTGGTTTACTGCTGGAAATTGCACTCTCATTGTCTGAATTTTCAAGAATTGATCTTTAACCACGAGATACACTTATTAACTTAGAATATGCTGATAACATAGTCCCATTTGGCGAAGACGCTGATAAGGTACTGAATTTCTTAATAGCCAATAAGCACCGATCCAAACCATGTTCGGAATGCGTTTATTTCCCCGTAAATTCAAGCTGTTACTTCAGGACTGGTCTTCTTCAACACCTAAGCTAGAAATAGGAAGTAAAGTAGTTTGAGCACATCAACCATTTCATTTATCTTGGAAATCTGACTAGCCCTAATGAGTTAGTCTCTGACAGAGTCCCAGTATGTTTGACTTTCGCCAAGTTTCATCACCTGTGGCGTAGGCAAGATATTCGTCTCTCAATGAAAGGTAAAGCGTACTGCACAATAGTTCGTTCTATCTTACTGTATGGATGTGAGACGTGGCCATTAAGGGTCTACAACACTCGTAGGTTATTAGTTTTTGACCTCCAATGTTTTCAAAACATCATTCGCGTCGGCTGGGATCACCGAGTAAGCTATAACAAGGCTAGACGATGGGTAAATAAGTCGATGAGGTTGTGAATCTTCATCGACTGTGGTGGTTGGGACATGTCTTACGTATGCCTAACCTACCATCTGCCTCGACGAGCGATGATGGCTGATATAGTAGGATGGAAGAGAGTCAGAGGCGGCAAAATCAAAACATGAAATCATCCCATGAAGTTGCTGATTGGATTCATGTCAGTAGAAGCAGACCATCTTTTCGACGTCGTCGCGAATAATGTAACCAGTAATTGGGGACTTTATGTGACATGGATCAGATGCGATTACAGCGGCGTCAGTGTATCCAATCATTGTCCTCCCTTAAATTGTGAGCTTTCTTTCCATACCGACTCTTTTTATATCAACCACATCTTATATGTTTGCTCTTCTCTGTTTCGTTGTTATTGTCATTGAAGTAACTTCTAATTATACTAATGCGATGTTAATCAAGTTGTGCTTTGGGGCATGACAACTTGAACTAATGAACACATATGGCAGGTTCTATGTTGATTAGGCATATTTCTTTTATCGTTTCAAATTTGCATAAATAAAATTACCCTGAACTTAAAGGTTGATCAACCCATTATAAAAGAAAAAACAAAGACGTTTGAACGAAGAATATTCTTTTCGATAAATGCTCATCAGGTTCTACATTTATTAGTTCAAAATTATTAGTCACGAAAATAGCCAGTTCTGAGGCAGGTAAAACATTATTTAGATATCAAGAAGAATTGGTTAATTAGGAGTTTTTTCTCATCGAGTTATTTATAAAATACGAATGTTAATGTTGAAATACTCATTATCATGTAACTTGTGAAACGTAAAAGACAATTCAGATAAACACGATTATTAGTCAAATATATATAGGTATCGCTGTATATGGGTGACATAGGAGATGGGGTGGTAGCAAAATACGATTAGATCAAGTGTTTGTAGACAAAGGTCAAATTCTACTTAAAATGAAACCGGATGGTTAAGAGTTTATAAAATTGATTAATAAACATTAATCAACCATTATAAAAGACTGAAATACACTGTGCTAATGTTAGAGCTAATGAAAATATTACCTCAAGATTGATGCGATAATTAAAGTTAAAATGAAAAGAGATTTAAATGGATTGAACTCTGATGACTGTAATCATAGTTATCAAAATAATGAGTGGAACAGATCATGTGTTCGTCACGTGGAATAACTAAGTGAGCCACTCTTAATTCACCGATAGGATAATAGGCAAAATATCAGATTAGTTGATACGATTGTAAATCTTCATCAATTTAGTTGACTGTAATTTGTGTTAAGTATGCCCTAGCACTAAAATACAATGATCGCTAGAATAGATGCAACTAAACAACAATATGAAATTAGTTCATTAAGACATTGACTGTTGAATATGCATGTAGATGCAGACACTTCGCTACTCACAGTTAGAGAAACATATCCCAAATATGCTTGGATTGCATTAGCAGGAAAATCTCAAAATGACAGGATAAACCTCATAACTTCTCAACAACGAGGACTGAGAGGATATTTATAAAAGAATAATGGAACTCAACTCAAGAGTGAATGTACCTGTGTACCACCAACTACTGGTTATGACAAGTATGTACACCTTAATAATGTAGTTTGTACCTATCTAATACGATTTAAACCAACGATCAGCGTTTTGAACGATTTGTTTATTAATTGGCTTACCTACTCTATAGTTTCTTTCTGTTCCAATTCTCTAACATCCGAAATCGTGGCTCCAAAACGTTATTGAATTATGATATCACATGAAATAAAAGTAGAGAACGGTATATTTTACATTCAATAGTTCATTCATTCGTGTACAGTCAATAAAATAACACATTACAACATAAAAAAAGAACAAAAATGAAGAATGAAGTAGTGAAAAAAAAAAGTAGAACCATTCAAGTTCATTCAACATACACATTCTGACACACGTACAAAGTAGGATCATGTAAATTCTAAAGGAGTAAATTGAGAACAAGATAAATATCACATCAGTATACAAAGGTTAATAAAAAAAACTATATTCTCTTTACTTTGTACACATCATAATTTAGATTTATCTCTGTTCTCACTGTTTAACTCAAAATTACAATCTAAATTAAATTACAATTGGATGTTTCATAATCAATTACTTCTTTAGGCGTTTCACCATGTGCAATTGCAATCACCTTAGATACAACCTAACAATAACAACATAGAAGTAATTAATCCATATAATCACGCATTTGAACATGTCATTAACTAATCTACACATGAATGTAAACAGATGATTATGTAATTAAGGTGTAAACTCATTGAACAAATTGATCAATAATAATAAGATTAATTAACAACATAATTTATGCAATTCTCTTTTTATGTGTGAAGTGAAGCAGAAGAGAAGTTCCTTTTCGCACTTGTAGAACATGACCTCCATGAGATAAGGATGTTCAGCGATCATATGTGTTTGATCACTATTATATCTGAAGGATTTCTGAAACCCAATCAAATTACGTCAATACTGAGGTTCAAAATGTGTGTTTGGGTTGATGTCCATCTTGAAACATCGACTTACAAATATCACCATCGTCCTAGTGGCTTCCATATTATGTATTATATACCAACGCTGGAAGCAGATGAAAAAATCGAAGAGCTAGTTTGATTACAACATGGCACTGTGATATGAAAGATAGAAATATGGCATCTACCGATGAATCAGGACTCCTTCGTTAAGGCCCTAAAGATGGTGCAACCCAGTGGATTGAGACACTAGTGGATACGGCTTAGGAAAGAAGCTTTATGTAGTTTTCTTTTATGAGGAACTCTCAACTGAGTTGAGTCCCTCCAGGATATATATTTCCCACTAAATCATATCTCCCGAAATAAATTATTCTTATTTATTGATGTATTTTAAACTTTGACCATTTTTTTACACAATATAATCTGTCTCTTCGCGTTTAATATTACCAAAGCTTGTCTAAGTCGTAGTGAATCGAATGTGAAATACAGATTTACGTACTGGGTTTGGAGCCATACTTTGTACTGTGATAGAGTTTAATGACACTATTCATCTGCTCGAACCGTATTAGATACAGTAGAGTTGTAATCTGTGACCTACTAGTTGGAGGTAAAGTGTTTTAACCATATCTTATGACAATAAAGTGATGGATTTGATGTAGAACATAGGAATATAAACAAGGTGAGCCAGATAAGTTGGCCAAGTGTTTCCCTTAGAATTTTTCATTTTAATTTTAACATTTTTGGAATAAATAGTAACTAAACTCACAGCTTCTGTTAAACGAAATCTATCCCACCTAAGTTTCGAGAAAATCAAAACTCCATTTACAGTAATTTCAAACGATCCTAAAAGATAGCAATTAATCAAAGAATTGAGACATAATAGACCTAACAAATTATTCATTAACTAGTTAAAATTGTTTTTCAAACATAAAACATAGAAATTGAATACATATTCGACACGACTAAGTATGAAGTGAAGCGTTTAGTGTCCCATATTCACTTGAAATCATTTCAACACAAGTACATTTTTTTCTAGATTATTAAACTGATTAGATGTATCAGTACGGTTGTTTTTCTGTTGAATAAATTTACAATCGATTTTTCTTTAAACACGGAAAATCAGTCAATCAGGAACGACATAGAACCCAGTATATATGAACATAGGTCCAAGTCGGTATACCCCAATGGTATATGACAAAATCAGGCTTACAACATTAACACCAGCAATGAATGATACAAACGTATGTGAAAAAATAATTAGATTTTAGATCTAGAACATATAGAGTGGATAGATTTGCCCAACAGTGAGCCATGTCACCTGGTTTCTCCAGTCTCTCATTTCGATAATCACCTCGATCCCAATCAGGTAGTCTGAATCTGCTAGCATAGTTTAAACCAACAGTCGAAAACGTCCTAAGAGTTTACAACCTAATCGACTAATCTGCCATTTTTTCTCTACTACTCTGTATTTAACATTGACATTCCTTACTCAGTTATTCCATGATAGATAAGCGATACTTCGAAGATTTATATGATCGAAGCATTGGAGCCTACGCGTATCTTCTATTTTTATAGCTTATGTTTTTCACCTATAAGTTAAAACAGTAGACTGAAGCGTAGTACAATCAGCCTTCTATTAATATATGGATATCTCACTTACGCCACAAGTGGTGAGAATCAGCAAAAGCTAGGGAAGTTTTCTGGACCCGAGCTGAGGTTGTCAGATAATGAACCATCAGGGATGAATAGACTTCCAAGATAAGTAATGTGGTCAACGTACTTAACACATAAAATACTTATCCAAAACTTCATTGATAATCTTTACACAGATTAAGGGTATATTCGGAAATACTTATCCGTCCTATGTAGTTAAGGAAAGTAGGATAAGATATTTTAGAAAAATGCAAGAATGATGAAATATGGTGCATCACTTGTTGTACGCTGTATTGATATTGGAGCCCAGGAATAGAGAAGACAAAGAAATGTTGAATCATCAAACGTGTTTACATCATGCATATATGATCGTGTTAATGAATACCAATGAAATCAAGATGAAGGGTTTGAGTCGATCATCGAATGTTTTCTAAACAATAAAAACATTTCATACGTGAACACCTAATTAAAGATCGTGTCTTGCACCTTATCTCAATCAACCATTTCAATAACTCCATAATCCATTACTATATATTCTGTTTGGCAAAATCCTCGACGTACAAAGTACAATACATGATTTTGTTACTAAATTGAAGCTGAAGCGAAACATCATTTATCTGGATTACACTCATTGTATTAATGCGCGTCATCGAAGCACACTTTGCCCAGGGCTGATGTGTTAGTTGACATAACGCATAGGTTTACATAAATCCATGTTCAGATAAACGTATTGACCACCAGAAATGGTGATTGACTTTCCATTAATTGCATTTGACTAAACAACAATCGTTCGGCATCACATTAAAGACAATAACACGTGTATGTATAAGTGGACGACTGAGAGAAGAGTACTTAAAGAAACTACTAAAAAATTTCCCTGACGAGGGGTTTGATAAACAGTAAAGCATTCACAAATGGAGCTACAAGATACATAATTGACAGTAGATTTGGAGTTATTAAAATTATGAATGGTGGGTATCGATCCCTGCCCGCCCACACAGTCGATGGATTCTCCTTCTCGAAGTACCTGGAAAAGTATCTAAATTAGAGGTGGTCTTGACCACCGGGGAGTGTGACCGCAGTCGATCACACATGACCTTTTTAGAAGTGGTCTTTTGGTAAGCTAGCTCTATGTGTTTTACGGCCTTACCGTCACAGACAGAAATACCTGGGGTAAGGTGAAGTGTGTATTTTTAGAGTCGACATTTGTGGGAAGGCAGAATTGGCGTCACGCTGGTTGTCTGAATGAAACACCATACTATTGTCAGACCTCTGCTTGGTCAGCAGTACTTCATCCTTTTTATCACGACAAGCAAGCCCGACCACCATGCCAAGGTAGTAACAACGGTCGGACAGAAGTATTCAAAAAAAATAAACAAGCAATAAATGCCAACCTTGATTCTCTCCCTGGAGGTCATTCCCATCAACGTTTCAACTCGACTTATGTACACAGAAAGAAAGGGCGATAAATCTATTATTATCATGGTAAATTAATTATAATGATGAATAATGTTTACTACAAAGTACTGTTTTTAAGCATTCGAGTTTCACGTATCATGTTATCAAAACTATTATGTACCTTTAGTATATAAATTGGTGAACTTACTTGGTCGACCTTCTTGAATATTTACAGAAGCTGATTTACATTTCTGGTTGATTGCTTTTGCGAAGTGTTGCGCCTTGGGAAAATATCCTCACCTTCCGCTATACAATCAAAACAAAAATTACTTTTAAAAATTTAGTAGACTACTAAAATAAACTACAAATTGTTGGACTAAACTGACCTAGAACCTAACATAAGTACCAACCATCTCTTATTATCTGATTGATTAGTTCAAAGTAATATTATGGACGAAAAGATGAAGACGAGAATGATGCTGCATAAAAAAAATTTGAAGACTACACGAAATCACAAGTGGAATGTTGAATATAAAATTATCGATTTCTGACGAGAGCAAACATTATACACAAATACAAACTAACAAAGGCTATGACTTACGACAAATCCACAGACTATCTACTTGATCATAGATGTCTCCGAAACATTGCTCGTGTTTGCTGGGACAACCGAGTAAGCAATGCATGTGTTAGGAATAGAGTACTAGGTAAATACGGTAAGCCTATTGATAAAGTAGTGAATCTTTACCAGCTGAAGTGGGTGGACATGTGTTGCAGTATGCCTGACCACCGCCTACCTCGACGAGCAATGTTGTCTGGTGTGTGAGTAGGCTGGAAGACAGCTAGGGGTGGCCAAACGAAAACGTGGCTCCGATCCATTGACAGTTGGGCTGAGACATGTTAATAGATGTAGACTACCTGGTTGGGGCCCACACGATGAGCGTAACAAATGGTTAGAGACTTTAGGTGATATGGCTTAAAATCGATTGCAATGGCGCAGGTGCATCCACTCTTTGTCTTCCTTCAAATTCTAATTTTTAAGTTTATTATAATTTTCTCTTTACTGAATCACTTTTTATTTCAAATCTCATTTCTGATCTCCATACCTTTCCATTAGTACTTACTCTGTTACTACCTCCCCTACTCTGGGATTTGGTCCGACAATTTAATCTTTATCAGCTAATTGAGGCATGGCAACTTAAACTGATGTAGGCATGTACCAAGTTCTTCGTTATAACTGATTGACTGACTGAACAAGAATAGAGAAAGCAAAGGCACAGACAGGATACACAGAGGTCAACAAGCAAATGAACGGGAGCATTAGACCAGATAGATGCAAATATGCTGAGGACCTAGCAATGATGGCAGAAACAGCTGCGAGAGAAGGAAATATGAGGCACCGATACGTAACAACGAAGTAACTAGTTGGGGATTTCAGTAAGCCAGAACGGCCAATTAAGAAAAATGATGGCAAACCAATCAGTGAAGCCCAAGAACCTTGACCCATCAACACTCGAAGAAATCAAAATGCCATCCTATAAATCAAGAATGTCAAGTCAGCAGAGCTAAACAATATACCACCTAAACAAGGTACTGAAGACAGATATGGATGCAACTCCAAATGTACCCCACATTTTCTTCAGGAAGATTTGAAAGAAGGAACAAGTTTCATCAGACTGGAAAAAATGATAACTTATCAAGATACCAAAGAACAGAGATCTTAGCAAATGTGACAACTACAGAGGCATCACTTTACTTTCAGTACCAGAAAAAATCTTCAACAGAGTGTTATTGAACCAAACAAAAGACCCAGTCGACACCCAACTTCGAGATCAACAGGTCGGATTCCGTAAAGACCGATCGTGTACCGATCGAATCGCGACTCTACGATTCATTATTGATCAATCAGTTGAATGGAATTCACCACTTTACATCAATTTTCTTGACTACGAGAAAGTATTCGACCTCGTGGATAGAAGAACAACATGTAACCATGTGGACATTATAGTGTATTCGTAAAAATAGTCAACGTCATATGAAATTCTTATGACAAACTACATTGTAAAATCGTGCATAGAGTTCAACTCACAGATTAATTGCGAGTGAAGACTGGTATGAAACAAGGCTGTATACTGTCGCCCTTCTTTTTTCTTTTGGTAGTTGACTGAATCATAACAACTGCAACATCTCAAGGTAATCTCGGAATGTAGTGGACAACATGGATGCAATCAGACGACTTGGACTTTGCAGATAACCTAGTTCTTCTATCGCACTTACAGGAGCAAATGCAGATGAAGACGGACAAGGTAGCAGCAGCTTTGGGAGCAGTAGGCCTCAACATACACAAAAGGGAAACCACGATTCTTCGATACTAAAAACACAGTAAAAAATAACCCAATTACACTTGACGAAAAATCTCCGGTAGATGTAGAAACCTATACATACTTGGGCAGCATTATCGACAAACAAGGAGGGTTTAATGCAGATGTGTGGGCGCAGATTGAAAAGACAAGGCAACTACAGCATATCTACGACTGAAAAATATCTAGAACTCAAACCAGCTGTCAACCAATTTCAAAGTCGAAATTTTAAATACAAATATGAAGACATTTCTGTAGTGTGTTGCTGAAACTCGGAGAACTATGAAAAGCATCATCGAAAAGATACAAGTAATTATAAACAACTGTCTACGTAAGATACTTCAGATCTGTTAGCCAGATACTATCAACAACAACCTTCTGTCGCAGAGAACAAATCAACTTTCAACCGAGGAAGAAATCGGGAAAAGACGCTGGAAGTGGATGGAACATTCATTAAGGAAATCATCAAACTACATCTTAAGACAAACACTAACTTGGAATCTTGAAGGCCAAAGTGAAACAGTAAGACTCAAGAACATATTGGAGGCAGGCTTGAGAAGAACAGGAAAGGTAATTTCGAAACAGAGTTGGTTGGAGAATGCTGATCGGCGGTCTATGCTCCTCATGGAGTGACAGGCATTAATTGATTGATATGAATCTGTATGCAGGGCTTATAACTTGATAATAAACTCGTTAATTAAAGATCCTCTTTCGTTGAATATCCATGTTTGATATATGTTTTTTGTCCATTAAATTCCTCATAAGGAAGAACTAGTCAGCGGGTTTTCGACACTATCATAACAGTTATTTTGAACCGTTAAGCTACCACTATCATATTGTGATATGAGAAATATACTTGCCTCAAATTGTCATTATCTATTTTACTTACAGACGTCTGAGTTTTATACGTACAACTAAGCAACTTATTTCTGAAGGTGGCATCATTGGTTTATGGCGTGGAGGATTGCCTAATGTACAACGTGCAGCTCTTGTTAATATGGGTGAACTTACCACTTATGATACATCCAAGCGTTGGTTTGCTGTTCGTTTTCAATTGGAAGTGAGTTGTACTAAAGATATACATATCGTATTACATTTATGAATTCATATATATGTGGCACACATGCGTACATAGAGACGTAATCAAACATTATAATCAACGATAGTGGAGTATGTGCCCAAATGGCTACATAATTAAATGATGTCAAATAGTCCTATTGATGCAAGTAGTAGGAAACTTTAATAATCTATCACAAAATACACAATGAGAGTGAATCATAAGTTTAACATCGAAACTCCCTTTAAAGCTTTGTTTAGGAGTTGTAGAAACCCTTACTATTAGGAATTTTCAGCTTCTTTTCCAAATCGAAGTAGGTGAGGCGTTCTATCACATAAATTATCTAACCATAAAAATGTTTTATTCGAAACATTTAACCTGTAACTTTTATAAGAAGAAATTGTATGCTGAGTTGCTTTGATTTTTTTGTTTGTATTCTATAGGATGGTACTTTACTTCATGCTTGCGCATCAATTTCATCTGGACTTGTTGCTGCAGTACTTGAGACACCAGCTGATATGATCAAAACACGCATAATGAATCAACGTGTAGCATCATCGTGTTTATCGTCAATAAGTACTAGTAGTGTGTTATATACTGGAGTGATTGATTGCTTTTGTAAAACCGTCAAAAATGAAGGATTCTCAGCTTTGTATAAAGGCTTCTTTTCGATCTGGGCTCGTATGGTGAGATATTTACTCTACTGAAATTCCTCTTTGATATGCTCGAAATAGTTTTATCGTTTTTGTAATGGAACAGTCGATAAGCAGAAATAATATTAGTCAATTATTAGCAACCTACAGCTTAGCACAGTTTTTTGTTTACTCACTTCATCATACTACCGTGAAATCAAATTATCAAGTATTATCCGTTGTATAAGGAGCTATGAAAAGAAAGTATGCATGAAGAAAAAAATAAAACTTAAGATCCAGTAGACAAGAAACGAATTTTTGTACGCCATGTGGTCAGTATCTTCAAGCAGTGATCAAGAATATCGCTTTTCGGAGCTAAACCAAGTAGTCTAAATCTACCAATACGGCTCAGGTCAACAGTCAAAGACCTATTAGATTGAAGCCATGTTTTGATTTAGGCGTTCATAGTTTTATTCTTACCCCGCTTTGAGTTAGACAGACAGTGGTTTAGCATATGTAACAGTTGTCCTTACCACCTTTTCTGTTAATGTACATTTATTTTCTTATCAGGCAATTTGTTATCATTGCATGGTACTCTGTACCTAATCTCATTATCGTTTATTCAATCTCTCTAGGACACGTTAATAATAATTTGATGACATGGATAATCATAGACCTGCAGCGTATACATGTATACCATTTTCATAGTTCATATTTCACAACCATCGGTATTCGTAAACGGACAGCTTCGCAGCATATCAATCAACAGATATAAATTGTTTAGGCATTTTTTGAAATACAAGTGTACATGAAATGGTAACTAAAATGAAACGAAAGTTGAAGCAGTGTAAAATAAACTTTTTTGAAAAAAGTTAATTTTAAATGCCATTTGTGCGAATCACGAAGCTAAAAGTGGAGAATTTTATCTTCATTAGAGTCATCATAATGTTTATGATTGGGATCCTAAATATTGCCTACCCTACCCATTGATCTACAAGTCTAATATAAAAGAAAGTCAAATGACTTAAAAATATATATGGTAACCGGTGATCAGAGTAGGTTTTCGCGCTGTTTGTTTTACGAATTCGGCACCTCAACTAGATTTGAATAATGGTTTGGTAAATCCTTTATCTACATCTTCTAAATATCCACCCACATACATATCCACTTTTACTTTGTCATCTTCATAAAACTCTACGGGAATGCAATAAGCACTTCTCTAGTCGAGACTATAAACGCCTATGTGTATGATGACAACATCTTGAGTGGAATAACATAAGCAACTTGGCACAACAACACTTATATTAAACGGAATGGCACTTATAATAAAGTTGCAGTGTCGCTAACAGTAGAAGCCAGAATGAGCATTTTCTCCTGTTTGGAATTCATCAGCTAGATCTAAATCGCTGTATTCATGTTCATATCTAATAGATTTGCATAACTGATGAAGTATTTATTTTATGTGAACTCTTTAACTAATAAATCCTTCATTTACTTAATAAATCATTCCTACTTCTTCTCTTCACTGTTTTAATTTATAGGCACCATGGTCTTTAATATTTTGGGTAACCTACGAAAAAATTCGATGTTTAGCTGGAGTTAGTGGTTTTTGATTAGAATGAATAAATTTTCTGATGAATATTGTACATTATCATTTCGTTTTTCTCTACTACTTTAGAAAAGATAACGTAACATAAATATTAAATGACATTATCATTCTATTTTATGCCAGTTTTTGTGAAATGTTGAATATTTCATTCTATTCTGCATTGTCTTTCATAATTTAGAAATATCTATTGACAGTATTCAAAAATAAGAATTATTAAAGACAACAGGATTATTGTTCTCATCAACATCACTCATCGTTCTCTTACATTTATGAACCCATAAATATTGTGTTATACAGTTGACGATTAGAAGTTGACCAGATAAATGGGTAGGAGTTTATGATAAATAACTTGTGTAAGTGATGACCTATTCGTTAGTTATCGTGAAAACATTGATAAAATACAGTCTTTTGTTAGCATTCATCCTTATTCTTCAAATAAGAATTATTGCTTCAGGAGTGATCTGAGTCATTATCTTAAGTAAACATTTGGAGTGAAATTGTTAAGAGCCTCGATTACTTAGATCATCTTGGGATATTGATCAGTTTTGATAGGTTGGTGTTTGTCGAATTCTTGGCACGGATTAAAAATGTTCGTTTGGCTTTTACCAAATTACATCAGTTATGGTGTAGACAAGATATCCGTTGACTAGTTACGGGAAGTGTATACTGCGCAACGGTCTATCCTATTTTTAGTGAATGAATGCGAAACGTGACTATTAAGAGTTGATAACATTTTTAGGTTATTATTTGATTGTAGTTGTTTCCTATATATCGCATCCGCTTTTTGAGACCACTTGATAAGTAATGATGGGGTTAGACGCTAGATATTATAGAAAGATGGCAAGTCAGTTGATGAGGTTGTGAATGTCCATTGACTGATGTGATTGATAAATATATTATGTACGCTTAATTACCTCTTTACCTGAAAAACCGCGATGATTACATTCGGTATGGAATCAAGAGAAAATACGGAATGTCAGAACAAAACGTGGCATCAATCCATGAAGTCGTTGACCGTCGGTCTTTTCTGTATTGGTAGATGTAAACTTTTGAGTTAGGATATCTGCGATTGTCGTAACCAATGGTTGAAGTCTACTTTTCACATTTTTACAAATAAAATTATAGAAACAGTCGGTTTACCGAGTGATTTCTTGGGATCTTGCATCCCCAACACATACAATTTTATGAAGTTGTCCAGAAATCTCAGATTAAGAGAAAGGGAAACATTCACTACAGCAGTCTTATTTGACACAGGGTTGATATTCTGTATTCTTTTAAAGTCTTTAATAGACAGAAACATCTTAAACCTTCGGCACATCTCTGAAACTATCACTTTCAAACGTTTGAAACCCATATTGTATGTTCAAAATGAAAATGATGAATTCATCTTATTCAATACGATTAGTTCATCATCATTTAGATTTAATTCACTAAAATCACAAGTTAGAATCCCACTCCACTTACTTATATTTTGTCAACTAAGTAGTATCGCTTTAAGTATGACTCAATGTCTAGTACGCAAATCTGTAACTGATCAGTAAATTAAAAATAATGAATGATGTTAGTAAAATGAAACTCTATTGTTCTATCCATGAGGTCTGATAAACGTGTTACAGTGTTGTTGGGCATGGTAAAAATAATGAAATCGGCGTTAAAATGTATAGTTTGTAATTCGGATGACAATGCACTTATTGCGTTTTGACATTAAAAGTGAGTACTTTAAAAGTTAAGATCGTGAACGCTGATCGCCAACATGAAGCTGCATTTGATCAACAGGCAGCCGACGAAAAACAAATAGCCACGTATGGAAAAAAATATGTCTACTTGAACGTGGGCTTGCGCAAACCCATACACTGGATTTTCACTATCGCCGACGTGAAAATACTTATCATAGGCATAGATTTACTAAGCCACCACAACTTGCTCGTGGACTTTAGCAGAAAGAGGCTATTCGACGGCAACATAAAACTGTACGTGCGCAGAACCACTACTACATGTTGTAGTCTATGTCCTCTTCGCTTTACACATTTAATTCACCCTTATTTTCAGCCAATACTCGACAAGTATTCGAACCTGAATAAAGCGACGTCGAAGTTAGCGTGTGTAACCAGCAATGTTACACATCACATCACGACTACAGGTCAACCTGTATTCTCCAAAGCACGCCGATTAGCACCTGAAAAGTTAAGGTTTGCTAAGAATAAATTCGACCATATGATTGACCTGAGAATAATCCTTTCATCCAGCAGCTCATGGTCGTCTCCATTGCATATGGTCCCGAAGAAAGATAGCAATGATTGGCGTCCCACTGGTGATTACCGACGTTTTAAAGCGCAAACTACACCAGATCGCTACCCTTTACCTCACATCCACGACCTAAAGGCCACGTTGACGTGAATGACAGTACTTTTAAAAATTTACCTAGTAAAGTATACTCATTCCCTCCCCATGAATTCGCACACACATTCTGTAGCGTCACTGCTGAACTCAACAAGGTCGCAGTATGGTGATCAAAATGGAAGTTAGACCTCAATGCTTCTAAGTGTGGTTGGATATGTTTTGGAGATAAGCGCCTCAATTTTGATCTCTTCATAAACGGTAGTAAGTTGTCTAGGCTACAGTCAGTAGTTGACTTAGGACTAAGATACTCTTATGATCTATCTTTTACAGAACAGGTCAATATGCAGACATCTGAGTCACATCGACTACTGGGTTGCATAATACGTAACTTTCATAGCAATGACTCTCGTATCCTACTATATAAGGTTTGTGTCAGACCCTTACTTGAATACTGCACTTTTATTCTCAGTAATGTTTCCATTAAGAATAAACTCAAACTGGAGTCGGTACAACGTCGCTTTACTCTTCGTATTTTTAGGACTGATTGTACTCTGGACTATAAAACTAGGTGCATTAAATTAGGACTAGAAACTTTATGGAGGCGCCGACTCAAGTTAAACTTAATCTTCTTTTATAAGATATTGAACAATTTAGCGTTTTCATCATCTAGCACAATTAAGTTCGAGGAACCTTCTTGCTATAACCTACGCAATTCAGCCTCGAAAGTAAAAATTTCACATTCCAAATCTACTCTTTATATGAATTATTTTACAAATAAATTCTCGAGAATCTGGAACAATTTACCTAAAGCCATTCGAGAAACAGATTCACTTCCTTTATTTGTGCAACAGGTTGGTCATCACATCGATTCTGATAGCTCATTAAAAATGTTCATCCCAACTATTGTTTCTTATTCCACTAGCGAAATAATAGGGACTCTAAATGTGTAAGCACCAGTTACCTGTCATAGTCATAGGCTAGTGTTCTTCATCTTTAATCCAAATATAAACTCAAGTATTAATACTAATTCTGCCCGTTCATTCAGTTAACGTAAGTGGCATGTCATGTCCTTCAATGCCTGTATACACATTGATTGTCTCAGAATACCAGTGCTTTTGTTTTGTGTTTTCGCTGTCTTTGTCTTCCCTATATTTGTAGATTAATATGTATATGGCTATTATGGAACCTACTGGCACAAAACTATTGACTTCTCTTCTACGCCCAAGTTTCAAGTACTCTTGATCTTATCCTGCATCTGAACACGCTCAATACTCCACTCTGCAAACTCTTAGCCGTTTTTTGGAATTGTAACGCAGTGGTCAAGGAGCGCGCGGTTCTTATTCATATTAGCACCAGGATACAATATAAATATTTGATGTCCTAATAGTTAAAACTTTGTGGCAGTTGATTTGATTCTTAATTCAAATCTGTATATGTTATGAATGTCCTGACATTGACAATTTGTAATAATATTTGTATGTATGTAAACTTATCATTGTGACCATGCCTTTAAACTGGCATGCTCTCATGTACAAAATGAGAATAAAACTATTATTATTATTATTATTATCTAGTCTCTGCTGGAGCGAGTTTCTTTGAGAAGAATGCGATCGGTTTTCAGGCGTTTTTAACTAGTTGGTTAAGAGTACCGCCTATGGCTTTGTATAAGCATCTACCGTCAAAGTGAATGGATAATGAGGATTTGAATAAGTTAATGTAGCTGTTTGAGTAAGTTTATCCTTTAATTGGTCAATAGCTTTGACAGCCTCAGAGGTTAGCTTGAATTCTTTCGGTTTTTCTTGAAGCGAATCCGTCAATGGATGCGTTAGTTGTGCACAACCGGGTATGAATCTGCGACAATAGTTTATTAAACCTAGAAAACATCGAAGTTGAGTTAAAGAGCTTGGCATGGGGTATTGTTTAATAGTGTCTACCTCTTGTTTGATTAATGTAATTGCTTCAGGGCATATGGTATGCCCAAGGAATTCTAGTGTTTCCAAACCGAAAACACACTTACTTTGATGAATGTTCATACCATTTTTATTTAATCATCCCAACACTGCTCTCACATAATGTTCATGTGATTTTGAGTCCGCGTTGGCAATTAATAAGTCATATATGTACCGCTGTGCAAATAGCATATCTCAATGTAGATTATCCTTTAACCATTGTAATGTTTGTGCGGCGTTACGTAGGCCGAATGGCATGCGTACAAACTCGAATAATCCAAAAGATGTTGTGATAGCTGTCTTCGAAATATCTTCCTTAGCTACTGGAATATAGTGATATGACCTGACTAAGTCGATTTTAGTAAATACCTTCATATTCTGTAAGCCTTTCGCAAAGTCTTGTATATGTGATATCGGGTACCAGTCTGGTACCGTTTGACGGTTGAGGGCTCTGTAATCCCCGCACGGTCCCCAATCGCCTTTATTTTTCTTTGGAACCATATGCAAAGGAGATGCCCACTGGCTATCAGATGGACGTATTATGCCCAACTGTAGTATGTAATCGAATTCCGCTCTAGCTATTTCAAGCTTATCAGGTGCTAATCTTCTGGGCTTAGCAAATACAGGTGCACCT
Source organism: Schistosoma japonicum (assembly GCA_025215515.1). NCBI lineage: Eukaryota > Metazoa > Platyhelminthes > Trematoda > Strigeidida > Schistosomatidae > Schistosoma > Schistosoma japonicum. The sequence continues at coordinate 89,800,727 of CM046061.1, forward strand.
TCCATTTCGATTATATGACACACTTTCAACTTACTTTTGGAAAGTTGAGGGTTTGATTTTGTTAGGTTCGGAAATTCCGCGAGTATATCCTGGAACTTTTTCGTTGTTACTGGCGGAGTTTGTAATAAATTTAGAGATGTGATATGACTTTCTGTGCTTTTTATGTATTTCAAAGTTTCTTTTAATGTCAAACGTCGTTTTTTAGTGTCAACTAGAAATTCATATCTCTCTAAGAAATCCATCCTTAATATTGCCAGATCTAGATCGGCTACAGTAAAACCCAAGGATATTGTCTTCTGACCCTGAATCTAGCGTCAACGTTTTCTGCCCAAACGTCACAGAATTGGCTATGACTAAGTTGTTTATTGCAACATTAATCGCTGAATATTTGTAACGTAGAGGTGATTCCCCCCGCTTTCACTATCTGTAAATATGGGTGCATTAATTATACTGTATTTACCTATTCAAATTTTTATAGCACGTTGCTATTAAATAGCCTATTTAACTCTTGTATTGTTGATAAGTTTGTGCGTGATTTGTTATACTGGTAACTACTGAAAGACTATTTATTAAGGTATCTGAAAAATGGGAACGTGATTGCAAACTCTAAAGTGCACTTGCTTACTGCCAGTCATATATATTCTTTTAAGATCATTTTCTAATATGTCAACTCTGTACTGACCGAGCTTTACCGCAGAAGGGGTATTCTGATTTTACGGTTGATCTAACCACTTTCATACCCATGTACGGTCATTATTACTGCTTTTCATTATGATCTTATATTTTTTTTAAAATCCAAATTAATTCATCAATTAAACTGTCATACTCTAACGAATGCACATGTGCCAAAATTGTGACGTAGATCAAATTAGCGTCTACTGCTTACCGATCGTCTTTGTATTGTTACGAAGATTTGAAACATGGACCGTAAATTTAGGAAACATTCATTGGCTACTGCTTGATTGTGTAAACTGTCCTTGGTGCTGCTGATTGTGCATCGTAAAGTAACTGAGTTAAAAAGCCGAAGTAAGATATTTTGTACTAAGCGAGTTTACCAAATCGTTTGACAGAGCTATTTATCAATGATTTTACTGAGGTGGTTAAAACATATGATAAGTATCTTTAACCATTATCTGCCTATACATGCAATACCTGTTGAAATAGAGAGAATAAAAAAGAGATTAACTTTTACATCTATGACCTATCATCATGTTATAAGATTATTCTGTCTTCGGGATAACTGTGATCAGTGGTTGCGTACTTTGGTTGAAGTGGCACAGTCGCATTCACGTTTTGACTTCCTCCGTATTATGAGTTAGACTAGTATCTTACATTTGTGTTTTCGTTTCTTAGACATACTATGTTCTTGATGTTTGGCCGTCATCACTGTTATCATTATTGCTTTTACATTATTTTGACTCTACTGATTTTTTTATTACCCGTTTGCACTTTTATCGACGTATCTCCTACTCCTACTAGTCTTGTATTTATCTCGCAGTGTTAATGAGGTATGGTAACTCCAGTCGATGCATGTGTTATAAGTTCTACACTGTGCACACATACATATTCCATTTCATGGCTAATGAAAGTTAATTATTTAGCTACATCCATTATTTTTATTGTACTAAAACTTATATGTAGCACGAATTAACTAGTGACTAACTTTCAGGAGGTAATTTTGGCACTTTTGTGATGACACGTTGATTAGTGGATTTCAATATTAAAAATTGATGAAGTCACGAAATATATCGTCAATTGACTGCAGCTATAAATGTCAACCACTGAGTTCTAACTCAGTCACATAGGACGCACATTGTCGCTTTCTAACTGACATATGAGTTGGATAGAAGAAAGCTAGAGACGACCAAAACAAAACATGGCATTAGTCAGTCCATGAACTCACTGACTGCTTATCTACGCGGGTCTTGATAGATGCAGGTTACATGATTAAGGTAAGCGACGTTGCCGTAATCAGTGTTTAGAGACTGGTTAACATGTCTGAGAATCCGTTATAGTGATGCAGGTTCATTTACTTTTTGTCCTTTCTTAAATCATGAACTTAAAATTACTTTATATCTTACTTTCGATAAACTAATTCTTCGTGGAAGGTGGTTTGAGGGGAATCGACAGGAAACTTTGGGCCTAGGTTTCGTGCTATTCGGCGATTGTTAACAAGGCCAAACCTGTAAGTCTGTGATTAGACGTATGTCTACTAACGAGTGACATTCAACAAGAAACGTAGGTCTAAGGCTTCCTACCGACCATCCTAAGATCACTTTCTATCTCTACATAGTGCTAGTAAGGTCGAGTCACTTAAACTAGTAACCACATTACAACGTGCTTGGTAGAATTCGGTCAGCATTGTGGAGGATTTGATGAACATCTATTTGGTCACTTAATAATGGTCAGTTAACGTAGTTCTTTTTCCCTGAACCGTATTCTGTTGGCTCAAACATTTTCTTCTTAACTACTACCATTAGGCTGGTGTTAATCTTGCTGTGCTACTGAAGTGTGGTAACCTGGAGCGATGTATGTATATGCTAGGTTCTGTTATGTTTCTATGAGAAAACCATATAGCAATAGAAAAGTAAGGTCCAATCAATGAAATTGATTAGTCTCCACGATATGTACATTTTAAGTGGATTACCTTGATACAGTTAGAATTACCATGTATTATTTAATTTGGATTATTTGCTGACAAGCGGAACCCAGGACACTCGTTTTGTTTTATTTGAGACTTGTCAGCTGGATATATTTGTACACTACAGTGTTAACGTTCATGTCGGGACTCAAACATTTCTGTTTTGTGCTGTGCGCCACCGGCTTTTTCACTAGGCTATTAAGTTCAGATAGTCACACATAGGATACAATACACATCTTCGAATCGATCCCCCAACCACAATTCAAATTGAGCCATCTAGGTATTGACTTGTATATTCATATATTGATTACGACAGCTCGTGAGAGTTGTTTTGACTCCCTTGAAAGCTTTGTTAGATACGGAATTAAGATCATTTATCTAACGAATCAACTTGTCCAAGTGAATTTCAGTAATTGGTTCCTTCAACGTTTGTTGAAACGTCCCATAATTTAAAGCCTAATGATAACGCCTTCAGTTGAACAGTAGATAATTTGATCTTGGAATACTATTGTACATGATCAATAAATGACATAATCGAAAGAAATCATCTGTTTTTTACTTCAATACTCTGATAAGTTTCTTTCATATTCTTCTGTAACAAGTGTTCATCCTAGTATTAAATACAATTCCTATTGCTTTTCATTTATTCACGTATATCAACATTCTTTTAAAGAATGTAGCTGCTACCTTGAAGTGGTGGTCGGATTGCCTATCGTGATGATCCAACTGAGCTATATTGGCTGGAACGCATGTTCCTCTAGGTCCTACCATGCCAGGCAGGTCTGTTGAAGAGCGATAAGACCAAAGGAAGCAACCTAAGATCTGAGGGCGAAGTCGTACTGCTGACTGCAGCGAGGGGTGACAGCAGTAAGGTGTTTCCCTCGGATAACCAGCATCTGCAGCAATGCTGCCTTCTTAACGGAAGAAATAGATTAAAAAAGATCGACCCTAAAAATGTCACACCTCACCTTACTCCAAGGATTTCCGTCTTCGTCAGTAAGGTCTTCTAAAGAACAGAGCTAACACTTCAAAAACTCCTCATAACAAGTTCATTCGTGATCGGCCCTGCGATCGCGTTCCCAGGTCACTATGACCAATACTAACCCAGTTTCTTTTTCAGGTGCTTCAAGAAGTTATATCCTTCAATGGTGTGGGCAGCCAGGAAGTGAAAATCGCCCTCATACCTCTAACAACACATGAAATCTTATTGATCGAGGTTAAATCCCACCATTAACTCTTAATAATTCTCTCATTACCATGCCTAATTCTTTTGACTCACTGGACGTAAAAGATCCACGACAGGGATCCCCCTCAGAGTTCAACCTAATGATGAAAAAGTCAAGAATACATTTTAGGAACAACTAGAAAATCAATTAGTCAACTGCGTAAACTGTGCTCATCCTGAGTTAGCTTGGAATGATATCCAAAATGCTGTTTAAACAGCAGTGATATCTACTGATAAACCAAACCAAAAAGTTAAGAAAACTCAGTGGATCTTAGCTGCATCTACTGAATTGCTAGATGTTTGGCAACATATCCCGTCTAGTTGTGAGCATGATGAGAAACGAAGACAACTTAAATACAAGCTAGTTAAAAGCTTACGCAACGATTGTGAGCAGTGGTGGATGGCGAAAGCTTAAGAGATGGGAAAGGTGGCGGCAATAGGTAACAGTTGACAACTGTTTTGACTTATCAAGGAAATAAGTATCAGAAACCAACTGTAAGTGAAACTATCTCCGAAAAAGATGCTTCACTATTAACTGTCAATCCAGAAGATTATACTGATGGGCAGAACACTTTAGGGAACAGTTCGACTGGCCCTCGGCGTCATCTCTGTTGCTTACCATCCCTAAACAATCCGAATGACAAGTTAACATTGATCCCACAAGTCTCAGTGAAGTTAAGAAGGCTATAGTAAACTTAAAGTAAGGGAAAGCAGCAGGACCTAATGGATTAACCCCTGAGATATTTAAGGACGGTGGTTCAGCCTTAGCAGCGAGATCAACTGAGATCTTGGCTAAAATTCGGGAACTAGACGTAATCACATCTGACTGGTCTTTAACACTAATAATCCTTATTTATAAGTAAGGACAGAAGTCCTCGTGTGATAATTACTAAGGAATCAGTTTACCAAAAATAGTGTCTAAAATATTACCTTTAATAATACTTCGACGTCTAATCAAAGCTCGTGAAGAGCAAACTCGGGAAAACCAAGGTGGTTTCAGACCCAAACGTAGTTGTATAGACCAAATATTCACACTTCAGCAGGTTCTGAAACATAGGCACACTTTCAGACGCCCAACAATAGCTGTATTCCTTGACCTGAAGGCGGCGTTTGACTCTATCCATCGTAAGGTTATGTGGCAATGTCTATCGATAAAAGGCATATTGGAGAGGTACATTAACCTTGTGCAAGCTCTCTACTCGAACACCACATGTCATGTTAGAGCTTTTGGCAGATTGTCGTCACAATTGATCACTTCTGTTGGTGTCTGTCAAGTTGTACGCTATCCCCATTTTTATTTAATGTTATCATTGACATACCTTTAGAATTAACATTCTCATCGTCTGATTTCTTCGGGGTTGACCTCTTTCCAGAAGATAAACTTACTGACTTAGAATATGCCGACGATATAATTCTACTGAGTGAAGATGCTGATAAAATGCAGAATCTTTTGACAACCTTAAATATTAACGTAAGCATGTTCGGAATGCAATTCTCCCTACCCAAATGCAAAATGCTGCCTAAGGACTGGCTTAATTCGGCACCAAGAATAATGATAGGAAGCGAAGCTATTAAATAAGCTGAACACTTCACTTATCTCGGGGGCTTCATCAGTCCTTACGGTCTGGTGTCTGATGAAATTTTGGCTCGTATACATAAGGCTCGATTGGCTTTTGCCAACATGCGTCACTTGTAGCGTTGGCGAGACATTCGTTTACTGACAAGAGGACGCATTTATTGCGCAGCAGTTAGATCCGTTTTACTTTAGGCATGTGAAGCATGGCCATTAAGGATAGAGGATATTCGTAGGCTTTTAGTATTTGATCATAGATGTCTCCGAAACATTGCTCGTGTTTGCTGGGACAACCGAGTAAGCAATGCATGTGTTAGGAATAGAGTACTAGGTAAATACTGTAAGCCTATTGATAAAGTAGTGAATCTTCACCAGCTGAAGTGGGTGGACATGTGTTGCGTATGCCTGACCACCGTCTACCTCGACGAGCAATGTTGTCTGGTGTGTGAGTAGGCTGGAAGACAGCTAGGGGTGGCCAAACGAAAACGTGGCTCCGATCCATTGACAGTTGGGCTGAGACATGTTAATAGATGTAGACTACCTGGTTGGGGCCCACACGATGAGCGTAACAAATGGTTAGAGACTTTAGGTGATATGGCTTAAAATCGATTGCAATGGCGCAGGTGCATCCACTCCTCGTCTTCCTCTAAATTCTAACTTTTTGGGCTTCTAATAATTTTCTCTTTACTGAATCATTTTATATTTCGAATCTCATTTCTGATCTCCATACCTTTCCATTAGTACTTACTCTGTTACTACCTCCCCTACTCTGGGATTTAGTCCGACAATTTAATCTGTATCGGCTAATTGAGGCATGGCAACTTAAACTGATGTAGGCATATACCAAGTTCTACGTTGTAACTGACTGACTAACTAATCCGTGACTTGGATCTCTGTCGTTGTGGTAACCTCTCCTTATCTCTGTGATTCATTTGCAGTTGACTGAGCCTCCGTGATAATTTTAACACTGTCAATCAGTTGTGCTATGACTGAATTATTTGCTGATTTTGCCTTTTGAGTATGATATATCATACTTGATGCGGTTGGAGGACCTCTTTCTATTATTCGATCTGCGATCCGTGCCCAATGAGATACAGAGGTGTCAGGATCTTGTGCGTCCAAACAGTGTTGAACGTAGCATGGAAGAGCTTTTATCCATTCTTGTTTTATGACTGCTTCACCCACTGTGTTGTCACCCATTAGAGCTTGAAGATGACACAAAAACTGTGACGGTGACCTATCACTTAATGTTACTTTCTGAAAAAGCCTTTAATATTTTTGTCCATCTGATAATAATAAACGATTCATTATTTCTCGTCTTAGGATGGTGTATGGTTGTGGTGTTAGTGGACTTACAATCAAGTCACGGACTTCTTAGGCTACTGAAAGGAGTAGAACTGAACATAGGCGTCAGTAGCAAACTCCTTCAAATTTGATATTGTGTCTTGTGAAATAAGGCTCTAGCTGAGCAAACCACAACTCAGGATCACTACGATCGAATCCTGGGAGTCGGACTTTCATAGTTATAACGGTGTCTATTTCTACCACTGACAAATCCTCTTGGCTTTTGGTTGGGATTCAGACTGACATGTTATGAACAATATAATAATGTAATAAAAACGGAAAACAATGAGTCTAATAGTAGTACCTAACGATAAAAATGAAATACTATACATGTAAGTTCTTTATCGTACTCTACAGCAAACTCTAGAATAAGCTACCACAAAATATTCGCACTATTAACTAAGTCCTAAGGTTCAAACGACTGATCACCACATACCTAGGATCTATAGACTTATACAAATTCGTTGACGACTTACGATTTAATTTATAATCAACCAGCGATGGCTTATAAGGCTCTAAAACTACAAACACTACATAGTGGTCAAAAAAGCGATGAAAAGGAAATTTTGGTTTAAAACTGATTATTTTGTTCCCACTAATTGAAATTCGTTTATATTTTTTCTATTTCATATATTCTTCTATATCACTGCCGACTCGAGTTTGTGATCTGCTCTTGTATGGAATTGGTTTCCTTTAGGCAGCTTACTCCAAACGCTAGTCAGGAACGTAATTAGTTCATCAATAACCCACCGTTCAAGACCAAACCACATAAATTAGCTCTTTTAAGTGAAGCGGGATGCTAGTCAATCAAACACACAATGTCTCTCAACATTTAATATAAAATAATAGGAAATATAATCCATATGAAGAATAAGAAAGTAAATGAATACTTAAGCATTATTATTTTCGTGTATACATAAGCTATGAAGTCAACTCCTTACCAGTTAGCTTAAGTCCCTACAAACTCACCATATACTTCCTGTAGAACTATCATAGTAACCGTACACGTAACTATTTCAGGCTTATCAACCTCTAGGTATTCTAAGTGGACAGATTCTGAACTGCTCAATGAACTTAGAACCTTTATGGACCTGATGAATTTTCTAAACCAGGTCACAACACTAATCAGCTTCACCCACTGATAGTAATAGGAGAGAACAGACGGACTGACATGTTTTACCTCACACAAGCTAGCCATTGGCATCGATTATATAAGCTCACTCTTTTCAAGGGGAGGTCCCGGATATTCAGTTGTCATTCTTGAGACATCATTATACAAAATAGGACACTAGAACCAAGATTTAAGGTTTTACACCTGAATACCTCCCAACGTCCAATCACCTGAGTTCTGTCACGATTTTGTATAACGCCATTGGCCAAAGCTAGTACTTAGATCCACGACAGCAAGGCGACTAACTATAAAGATACTGCGCCAACCTTCTGTATTCTCAACGCAATACAAAACAATCACTGGATCTGTATAAAACTCCACTTCACTAAAAAACATGAGGGAACCTTCCTTCGGGACCTCACTCGTTTTCACACTTAACACCACTGTCGCCATCTCCAATCTCGATGTAATAATTTGTTTGATTGGTGCAACTCTAGATTTCCTATATAATAAAACAGCACGGTAACTGCTGTAAATAACAGACCCGCGCATAGACAACGGCTTCATAAACCAACTACGAAGCGTCACTGAATAACTGCAGCTCTACCGTCGCGTTTGTTTCGTCAATTACTCTTTTAAATTTCTGTGTCAGCGTCGTTAAAGCGATTGGGTTTCACTTATTCCAACAATCTTCGGGTTTAATCTTTTTATTTCTTCGGCAATTTGTATGCTTCTCCCTGTCTCTCACACCGTGCAGACATTCCATGTACCTATATTAATGGTTGCTTTGGTTGTCAGAAGCAACATCGGCCTCGTGACATCTGAAAAACTCGGTTTTTACCATGAAGCGTCACAACAGATCTTCCAACTCCCAGAGCAGAGTTTTAATGATTATAAAGAATTAAACTGGTTAGCGTTCTTTAGCAGGTTGTTTTTTCACGGAATGAGGTTGCTAACACCATCCTTGACCCTCCTCCTTTATTCAGGTTTGGGACCGGCAGTCACCCTAGAGGGGCTCTTGGCAACGTTATTAGTTGACATCCTAAAATGTGATTTATCAAAATGAATTAATGGTATTTTCATGAGATAATCTTTGTGGATATCTTGAGTAAAAATAAGTTGAATCAAAAGCATTCATTTCAGAATTGTATTGATAAATACTGTGATAGTGAACAGAATAATATTCCTGTGTATATTGATCTCACTTGTGGTTACTTTCAAAGTGGTTATTGAGATGATTTTTGTACCATCGATTTACAGACGACTAGATGTATTATTAGTGTTCAATATACTCAGAGAGGGGAACTCCTTATAAAATTTAATAGTGTACACGTCAGTAGTAAAATATTAGTGTAAGGTGGTGATTAACATTCAGCTACAATTTGTTTGTACAATCACAATCAACACCGTGTGTGTGTGTGCATCATGGACATTGAGTGAAAGGAATGTGTACTTACACTGACATTTATGGTTGATATCTAATTGTTTATTTCATTATTTTTATCATATTAACTCATGCATACATACATAACCGCATACAGAAATGCAAACCTAATAACAGCTCCACAGACAAGAGTGTAAAGTACAATTCACTAATGTATAATAGGTAACATTAAGCAGATAAGAAATTTCTCGAGAAACTCTATTCACAAAAATCATTTATAAATATAAAACTATCAACTATGAGAATTAATATGAATTGAGTCACTTTAGCATATTGTGATTCACTGTAATTGATGTATTCCATGATGAAACCATTACCTTTTCACTATGATTACTTATTATGATATAGTATTTGGTTATATCATATCAATGTGTACTCTCTAATTCAGTTAATTCTGTAAAGATGTCTGTATGAAGTTTATAGTTAGACAAATTAGACAGTGGGTTAAAGATAACTGATCTGATCTGATCTACGTGATATATGAGGAGTTTTAATGAATCATTTCACTGACTTTGTGCATCCATTTTTCGTTTTATTCTTTTAATTATGCATGTTCATTCATTTCGACTGAATGAACATTGAATGCTGATATACTACTGTGTAAAATGGAGAGGTTGAAGAGGGTTATGTTACTATGTAGAGTGGAGTTTATTGTATGTATGTCGACTGATGGTATCGGTATCGGTTATTGTATAATCGGATAATACAGTTAACATTCGTTCAAAAAGAACTTCATTTCGTCAATATTATAGGTATACATTGTAGATAGATGCTAATTAGTCAAGTAACTAACTGAGGTATGATTTCATGATGATTACCTTCACAACAAATCATATCCTGTTCTCCTATGTAAATGAAGTGATTCAAACTGATTTTGTGTACATCTGTGTAGAAGTGACATTAGAATTCACGATGTGTTTAGTAACATTTGGTTGTATTTTATGATGTCACATTTTGAAGCTCATTGAATTTTATTGAATTACTAAACCTTACAAGTATATTTAGAAAGCTCAGTACGTCTTGTTTTAGACTAATCACCTGGATGTACATGTATGTCATTGTTGATATTTACACAAGATCGAAACGCGTCTCTTTGATTGTGTTTGTCATCCACAACTTAATTCAAAACACCCTTGGGAGTGTTGATGTGGTTTTGCTTATGATGGATATATGTCAGTGATGCTAGATCAATTCAATAAGTGACAAATCGACGTGAATTTCCGTTATACATTCAAATAATACAAACGCATCGACTGAATGTTTAATATAATAATGTGTAATAAAATGAAGAAAATTATATTAGTATGAAGTGTTTATTGATGATGTATGTGTTTATTGGTAGATAATAAATAATGATGTGAGACTTTGGGTGATTGTAGAAACCACTTACACCAGACAGAAACAGGTTCATAGTTATGTTTGGTTCATAACCTTAGAGTTTCAATGATTTATTTTGTTGCGGTGTGAATCTACGACATGTTGAGCGACCACTTAAAATGTCTGATGTTATGTCGCAATTTATAAGTAACGCCTACTGCTATACACAAAATAACCGCAACTATAATCAGAGACTTATCTGCGCCAACTGATACTTGCAACTGTGACCAATGACTCGATACTGATTACCCACCCCAAGACAAAATCAAGAAGACACCAACGCAACACTAGGAAGATTCGATTCTATTGTAATTCAACTCTGTATATGTAGTTACAAAAGCGACCTTGGGAAAAACCGAATAATTAGCATACTTAAATGACATTACAACCAATCACAGTTAACAAGGTCCAGCGGAGGAAATGAAAGAGCAGTACCGGTTACCGCTCACTACAATTAAATAAAAAATAGCAAAATCGCATGAAAATTAACTAGTTTCTTCTCTTCTTAGCACCTCCCCTTTTTGAGAAAAGTTTACTTACTTGGAACCTTACTGTGGCCTATCGCTTCCTTTCACTGCGTCTTATTGGCTGTTCTTTTTCGAAAGTTCCTTTCTCGTTGTTTGCTGCAATCATCGTTGGTTTTTCCGTGGGGAGCTTGAAAGTGTCAAGAAGAAGTTCAAGCGCTAGGTTAATAATTTTGCATTCTACTCGTGATTTAGATTCTTTTGATATATGTATATGTTGTATGTTTTGAAATTGTCCTGTTAATTCCTACATCTTCAGTATTTTGACATTATTGGTGTTTTAAACCTGTGACACCCAGTGTGCATATAGCGTTAGAGGTTGCTCTGACGCTTATAGCGAGTTGTTCTGTAGGGTGTAGTACAGGTTTCCCAATTTGAATCCATGTTTTTCTAGAAATAATAGTGATATCAGATGCTGTATCAAGTTGGAGGCTTACCATATGACCATTTATCCGAACAGAAACGTACTTTCTGGCTGGTCTCTGATGAGCGTGATTCAGGGTGGATACTGAAAGTGACTCAGCCGGCTTACTCGGTAAACGGAATCTTCTTCTGGAACGTGATCGAGTGCGTGTGTCTTTCTGCCTGCACAAAGTTTCTTTGTGTCCCAGCCTGTAACACCTCCTGCAACGATAGTTCTTAAATGGACAGAACTTGGCAAAATGCCATCCATCATAGTTCCAGCATCTGGATGAGGGAGAAATTATCTTTTCATCGGCTGGTTTATCACAATAAGTTGAGGCGGTTGCTGGAGTGATTTGATGAGAAATAGGTTTTCGACGAACAGCATGAACTTCAATGAGTATTAACGATTTAAATTGGTTCTCCGATAGGTCTTTTAGTTTAAACCGTTCACATTCTCTTTTTACAACTCCAACGTGAGTTAAGAAATCATCTGATGCATTCATTTTTAACTTTAGGCAACGATATCTAATACTGAATAGAGAAGAATTGTCACCAAAGCGTTGACTGAGAGTTGAGCAGGTTTCAGAGAATGTTCTATCTCGAGGATTTTGAGGTAAAATTAGGTTGCAGTATTTGTCAAGTTCTGCTGCACCAAGCTTTCTGAGAAGTAGGCGAACTTTCCATGCATCGTCCTGAGATGCTAAATCATACGTAAACAAATCTTCATATCTCCGGAACCAGGTATCAAAGGTAACATTAGCTTCTGGATCATAATTATATTCAGCAATACTATTAATAATTCCATCAAGTAAAAGTGCAGAGATGGGGACAGGAACATTTGAGGATGATTTAAGATCAGATTTCAGGCTTGTAAAAAGCTTCATTAGTTTGAGTTGTTCATCCAACAACGAATCCATTTTATTAGGATCCACGGTCACCATCACCCGTCGCCAATTGTTATGTCGCAATATAACGCCTACTGCTATACACAAAATAACCGCAACTGTAATCGGAAACTGATCTGCGCCAACTGATACTCGCATCCGTGACCCACGACTCGAAACCGATTACCCACCCCAAGACAAAATCAAGAAGACACCAACGCAACACTAGGAAGATTCGATTCTATTGTAATTCAACTCTGTATATGTAGTTACAAAAGCGACCTTGGGAAAAACCGAATAATTAGCATACTTAAATGACATTACAACCAATCACAGTTAACAAGGTCCAGCGGAGAAAATGAAGAGCAGTACCGGTTACCGCTCACTACAATTAAATAAAAAATAGCAAAATCGCATGAAAATTAACTAGTTTCTTATCTTCTTAGCACTGCATATTTTACTTTTAATCTCTAGATCTTACAGCTAACTCCTTTTCAGTAAATTCACGGAAGTGAATATTATTTGATACTTTGACTCCAGGATAATTCATGGTACAATGAATGATATAGGGCAAAGGTCATGCAATGATATTGGTGATAATTGTGACATTAGTGGTTTGTCTGGAGTGGAACTGTATATGTGATCGGTTAGTTGTGTGACTGGATGTATGATGTGGCCTATTGATTTTTGTGCTTCGACAAGGCAAAACGTAGACTGTTGTCATCTTGATCATGTTCATGTTCATCATCATCTTCATCAACATCATCATCAGTATTCTATCAATGCGTGCCTGTGTTTATGTGTTAGATAGTAGTGCCTTGTGAGTAAACAATGTTTCTCAATGATCTGATTCCTTAAATTAATTCACTTATATCACTTAACATTTATCTTCCATCATCGCTTGACACTAAACTAAGTTGTATGCCTAATGTTCAAAGATAAATATCAATTAGAATAAAATAATTGATTTCAGTTGACCTAAATTATACACGTAAAAAGATTAAAATGCAGTTAAAAGAGTATTCAGTTATTCACTTTTACTGTAATCAACATGCCAAGATAACAATGTACATTAATTAACGTATTATGATGTTCAAATTTATCAGTGGCAACAACGTTTATCCATATACAATCCACAACCACACACAAGTACACAAGAATATTTAATTTAATCAGCATCATTCAAAGAGTTGGTGACTAGTTTATTTATGATTTTTTCCATAATCAATTTCATTAATTAGCTTATCTATTTACAATTGATACATTCTTTGATAAACTATGCATCTGTATAATAAGTGCATACCATTGAAGCTTTCCATTCAGAAACTTCACTTAGTTAGTAGTATAAATTAAGCAGAGATATTCTATTTAGTCTATTCTGTTGTTCAGATTTTAGAAAAGATTCATTCTATTATCTAAGTAAGTTAACAGTTCAACTTGTATATCATACTGTTTCACCCTACTATGTGTTCTAAGTACTTATTGTTAGGGAAATAATCAAATACGATGCCTAAAATAAAACTGTACAGATCGCTTGTACTAACACAATAGAATGTTATTTCAATGTGTGATATTGAATGTGAAATTTGCTCAATTGTACTATAGAATTCACACATCATCTTTATTACACATAGCAACTAAATTTGTTGCTAGTTAGTACATAACACTGTAGTATATATCATTCAACATAGTATATATCATATCAATCCAGTCAACATCAGTGATTTCAATTGTTTGTCATCGTATACAATAACAGAACATGTTTGACTGTAATTAGTTTCAAACCGTAATTTGTCTAATTTCTACACTACGTTATCAATTATCAGTAAGGTATACATGTGAATAATGAAGAAAGTGATACTGTCTATTGAGAAACAAATTCTCTTCATCCAGTTTCATTAAAAGTAGTAGATGAATATACCACTGGTTCTTCATTTCTGTCATACTATTCATTGAACTTCTAGTAAATCTTCATTTAAGCTATTGTTACTTGTTTATATTGAATCAATTCTAATAGGTTCATAAAACTATAATGCTGCATAATCACTTTCATATTCTAACACAGGGTAACATCAATCTGTATATACAGTAAAATACATATTGACGAAACAAAATGAAGATTGCATTAGCACTTTTATTCATACTACAATTGCATTCGATCCAACTCCAACTTATTAGTGGTAGTAAAGTATCAGCAGATAGCAACAGTCATAGCAAAGGAAACAATATAGAAACCAAAAATGATGGAAAATCAATGAGTCGTAAGAACTTATTGTCACTAGTTACATTATAAATTTTGAAATTGATTTTTATGCATTTCAAGTAATCTACAACATTCTGTTACATTGAATGTATGTTGTATCTAGGGATTTCAGTTATTATTCTATTGATTTAGTGTATAAGTACTTTATATTATGAAGTATAATTTACATTAGCGTAACTACATCTGCTTATAATATGAATATCTCAATGTACTGAATGAGAAAGAGAAGTAACTAAAAAGTATGGAATACAGGTCATTTGAAACAATTTTATTGATATAAGGAGGTTATAATTTTTATGTAATTGAAGTTAGAAAAAGTTATAGATACTTAAGAAGTTGATTCATTCTTGTATTTCACTCATTAAAACTAATGCTGTGTAAACTTATTCGAGATTTTAGTTATGACTATCATGATTACATCACTTGGTTTAATAACCTACATTGTAACTATACGGTAAATTAGCATTAAATAAATAAATAAATAATGTAATCATTATGCTTAATGGAAATTGAGACAATAATCAGATAGGTATGACATAACAATTGATAACATTCAATGATAACAACGAATAACAATGAATTAAATGTAAATCAATGAGAGTGAAGAGAATTTATGATAGAGTTGAAAGTATACTCACATGATTAGTGGATATCTAGTAAATCTCATTTTTGAACAAGTAAACAGAACAAAACATGACGATGTCAGTAATAAAGCATATGAATTATGTTGAGGTTTTCAAAGGAGGAGGAGCAGGGAATGGCTATGATAAACTGCTGTGGCATAGAACTAGTACTTGTCGTCTTCGTAACTGTTGCTGGTAGGTGCATAGTACTGGATGACATTCGTTGCAATCCCTTCCCATTTTGTCTTCGAGGATGTTTAGTGATTCTAGGTCCATGAAGTTCACATCTAATAAGGGCCTTCCATCCTTCTTGGGACAAAATAAGTGCTACTCTTAGTGTGTGTGTGTGATGTTTCCATCTGTGGTCGGAGTATAAAGACACTTCACCTAATGACAATCTTTGTTGTCCAGCTTTCAAGCCAATGAGTTCCACTTATTCCAAGAATCTTCAGCTTATATCTCTTCTTTACTTTAAATATTTGCATGCTTCTCACTGCCCCCCACATTATGTGAACATTTCAAGTAGCTATATTAATAATTGCTTTGGTTGTTAGAAGAGGCATCGGCCTCGTGGCTTCCGAAGAAACTCGGCTTTCACCATGAGGCATCATAACACTTCAAAATGAAGAACGTCTAACACCCACGGAAGAATTAAAATGATTTAAAACGTTTTTATTTGGCTAGCATGCTTTTTTTAGCAAATTACATTTTACGGAATGAAGTTGCTTACCCTATGCTTACACTCCTTATTTACCGGGGCATGTGACCGGCAGCAACACTAGAAGGATTGTAGAAGAATTTTGATCAAGCTTCATGCTATGACAAGTCAACGGTAATATTAAGTACATTTTGATTGTAAATACATGACGATTGATCAAGTACAGCTTTCGAGAGGCAGTATCCAAGGAGAGGTACATGCTGGTGTTAGGCACTGAACAAAATCAGGATAGAGTCCCAGTGTAAACATCAACACTGATATGATGATATATTCAGCTAACGAATACAATAAGCGCAAAGAAAGAAGATAAAAAACTTAAAACAAAGATAAACTCAAACAAACTACACAGAAAATAAAACAAAAAAGTATATAAAAAACATGTAAGGAGAAATCAAATTGAAAAAAGAAAAAAACGAATATAAAACACTTGAAAAAAAGCAGCAAAGAATAAAAAATTGAAAAAACGTAAAAAGCGAATAAAAAACAGAATAAGACGAAGTTATTATCGGAAAGATTAATTAAAGAAACGAAAAATAATAGAAAAAATTTGAAATGTGTAAAATCTTAAAAAAAGAAGAAAAACGTAGAAAAATGACAACAATAGAAATAAAGGAAGCCTTGAACTGTTGGATTACTGATGGATGTATATGTAACAATGCGTGAATTTTGAGGTTGTGTTAGCAAATGCTGAATGAGATGTGCCTAGTCGATAAATGCGCGTCTGCTCTATGCCCACTGAGTCCCAAGCAGAAATAAAGGGAACACAAGCCAACCAGACAACACTAAAGAAATGCTAATTTATTTTACATAAATACATCGATCTTTATATCAATTAATTTACAGTGATTATTCATCAAGTTCAATCATTATCATTTATTTTATACAATGAAATACTGTCAAACTGAACTCAGGAGTAGGACTTACATTAAAATTAAATTAATGTGATGAAAGTTTACAAATGAAGCTTACAAAAATCAATACAACTTGTTTCGTTTAATTAAATCAATCATTGTATCTTTAGGAATAAGGAATCCGTAACAGCATACGTGTTAGTTGCAGTCCTGTAGAACAGATATTACTAAACTGATGTCATGTGCAGAGATTTTTCAAATGTCACCTGTGTCATGAGAATTACTACTTCGTGTTGACCAGTGTCAACAATTTTATTGTAATTAGTAGCGTGATATATTGTATGATGATGTAATGCGTAGTGTTGACTACTAAATGTCATTTGTTTTGTTTAAATATATAAACAAAACAAATAGATATATTGCAAATAGTCAATTGCCGTTTACATAAAATGCATTTATTTTAAACAAATTATTTTCGTACTTTTCAAGACAAAAAAGCATTTTGAAAATAATAGGATGCTGAAAATAACTGAAAAGAAAAGAAAAAAAGAAGTGAGTGATAGTGTCTTCGTCACTGCATCTAAGACTGCAAAGGCATGTCGGTTTGACTGTTTGTGTAACAAGTTTAGTGCAGTTGTTAAATGCATTGTGAGTGTGAATGACTAACGAGAGTGTGTTGATGATTGTGTGTATTGGTTAGGTGAAAAGAAGACCACTTACAAATGAGATGAATGGTGTGTTTGAGAAGTGACAAGCAAGGGATGACCATGTCGTATAAGGTTGATGATACAATTGATAATGCAATTGGTGTAGACATTAATTTGAAGATGGCAACTGCGAAATGTTGATTTACTGATGGATATATATTACATAGTAGAATTGATGTTGGACAGCCTATCAGTCGAGTGATGTCATGTGAACGAACTTCTTGAATGTCACCTGCGTCATGTGTATTACAAATTCGTGTTGAGCATCATCAACAAGTTTATCGTAATTAGTAGCGTGATATATTGCATGATGATGTAATGCGTATTGTTTACTACTGAATATGTGTTTCGTTTGATTTTATATACGAAAGTAAATTGATTTCTGTCTAAATGTTGCCTTCTGATATTATATAATGATTTATTTTTTCACTTAAAATTTTATTGTGTTTTTATTTAATCAAAATATTGACAGTTTAATCAAAATCTGAAAAGAATAGAAACGATGGTAAAAAACATGACAGATGTAAGTGATTGTCTCTAAGTTACTGACTCTATGAATGCACATGCATATTGGTTTTATTGACTATGTCACATGTTGAATGCAATTGTTGAATGTATTGTTGATGTGACGAGAATGTGATGTTGATTTTGTGTACTGATTAAGTAGAGAGTTGACAACTTACAAATATGATGAATGGTGTGTTTGAGAAGTGACAAGCGAATGATGACGATGTTGTGTCAGGTTGATGATACGACTTGATAATGCAAATGGTGTAGACATTAATTATGGATATGGCGACTGCAAAATGTTGAATTAATGATGGATGCATATGAGTTAGATGAGTTCATGTTGGACACCTATGAGTCGAGTGATGTCATGTAAACAGACCTTCTTAAATGTCACCTATGCCATGTGTACTACTGCTGAGTGCTGTCATAGTCAATAATTCATCGTAATTAGTAGCGTGATGTATTGCATGATGATGTAATGCGTAGTGTTGACAACTGAATTTTATTTGTTTTGTTTGAATATATCAACGAGAATAAATTGATATCTGTTTTACTGTCTATCACTGTTAAATTAATATAACATTTTTCATATATGTGCATGTGTGCGAATTAAATTCATTTCCAGGTATTGACAACGATGACAAAATTAATTAAAGATGTGCCAAGAAAAAACCTTGTAATTTATTATTATTATTTTACTGTCAGTATATATGCACTTTCAAGCTGGTTTGATTGACTATGTCAACTGTTGAATGCACTGTTGAAGTGAACCACAAACAAAAATTGATGTTGATTGTGTGTATTGTTTAAGTGGAAAAATGATTGCATACAAATGAGATGAATGGAGTATTTATAAAGTGATGGGCTAGTGATGACGATGTCGTATAAGGTTGATGATACGATTGATAATGGAAAAGATGTAGACATTAATTAAGAGATGGCAACTGCAAAATGTTAAATTAATGATGGATGTATATGAGTTAGTTGAGTTCATGTTGGACACCTATCAGTCAAGTGATGTCATGTGAACAAATTTCCTGAATGTCACCAGTGTCATGTGTATTACTACTTCGTGTTGAACATTGTCAACAATTTCATCGAATTTAGTAGCGTGATGATGTATTGCGTAGTAGTGACTACTGAATATTATTTGTTTCGTTTGATTGAATGTTCGAGAATTTATTGAAATCTCTATTATTTATCAATTTTATGTTAAATGATTAAATATATATGCTTGTTCTGTTAAGATTTATGTGCGTTTATATTAAACAAAAATTTTCAGACAATCGAAATTATAGAATTATTTGAAAACAAGATTGCCTACTATTGAATTACGTGAGTGATATTACTAATTCACTGCGTCTATGAATGCACATGCTTGTGGGTTTGATTAATTATGTCATTTGTGGAATGCAGTTGTTGGATTTATAGTTTGTGTTAACGACTAACGACAATGTGATGTTGATTGTGCGTTTTGGTTAGGTGAAGAGAAGACCACATACAAATGAGATGAATGGTGTGTTTTAGAAGTGACAAGCAAGTGATGACCATGTCGTATAAGGTTGATGATACAATTGGTAATGCAATTGCTGTAGGCATTAATTTGAAGATTGCAACTGCGAAATGTTGATTTACTGATGGATGTATATGAGTTAGTTGAGTTCATGTTGAACACCTATCAGTCGAGTGATGTCATGTGAACGAAATTCTTGAATGTCACCTGTGCCATGTGTATCACAAACTCGTGTTGACCGTCGTCAACAAGTTTATCGTAATTAGTAGCGTGATATATTGCATGATGATGTAATGCGTAGTATCGACTACTGAATTTTATTTGTTTTCTGTTTGAATATATAAACGAGATATATTGAAATCTGTTTAATTGTCGATTACTGTATACTCACCTTGTCTTTTTTTTGTTTTAACTTTCAAATTGTAAAATGCGAATCCCACGAACAAATACAACCATAACATCTTTATTTAAGATAAGGGATCGTCTTGAAACTGTGCGTCGTTTTATTGTTTTCTTTGCCTTCATATATACTCTTGGATATTGGTTTGATTGTCTGTGTACATTGTTAAATGTAGTTGTTGTGAACAACTGACAAGAATGTTGTGTTGATTATGTGTATTGATGAAGTTGAGAGGGGCACTTATACAAATGACATGAATGGTGTGTTTGACAAGTGACAAGCGAATGATGACGATGTCGTATCGGATTCATAATGCGATTGATAATGGAAATGTTGTAGACATTTACATGGAGATGTCAAATACAAAACATTGTATTACTGAAGAAAGTATATGAGTTAGTTGAGTTCATGTTGGACACCTATCAGTCGAGTGATGTCATGTGAACGAACTTCTTGAATGTCACCTGTGTCATGTGTTTTACAAATTTGTTTTGACCATCGTCAACAAATTTATCCGAATTATTTGCGTGATATGTTGCATGATGATGTAATGCGTAGTAGTGACTACTGAATTACATTTCTTTTGTTTGAATTTACAAATGAAAATATATTGAAATATGTAAAATTGTCGATTACTGTTGTCTGTTATAATAATTGTTTCTTTTCATACATAAGTGTGTGTATTTATTTTTTAATGAAACACTTTCACAGGCTTGGAACGAAACTCATACACTTGAAAGATCATTGAATCCGCTAATTGAGGTGACTAGTTATATTTATGTCACTGCGTCTATGAATGCACATGCTTGTGGGTTTGATTAATTATGTCATTTGTGAATGCAGTTGTTGGATTTATAGTTTGTGTTAACGACTAACGACAATGTGATGTTGATTGTGCGTTTTGGTTAGGTGAAGAGAAGACCACATACAAATGAGATGAATGGTGTGTTTTAGAAGTGACAAGCAAGTGATGACCATGTCGTATAAGGTTGATGATACAATTGGATAATGCAATTGGTGTAGGCATTAATTTGAAGATGGCAACTGCAGAACGTTAATTTACTGATGGATATATATAACATAGTTAAATTCATGTTGGACACCTATCAGTCGAGTGATGTCATGTGAACGAAATTCTTGAATGTCACCTGTGCCATGTGTATCACAAACTCGTGTTGACCGTCGTCAACAAGTTTATCGTAATTAGTAGCGTGATATATTGCATGATGATGTAATGCGTAGTATTGACTACTGAATTTTATTTGTTTCGTTTGAATATATAAACGAGATATATTGAAATCTGTTTAATTGTCGATTACTGTATACTTACCTTGTCTTTTTTTTGTTTTAACTTTCAAATTGTAAAATGCAAATCCCACGAACAAATACAACCATAACATCTTTATTTAAGATAAGGGATCGTCTTGAAACTGTGCGTCGTTTTATTGTTTTCTTTGCCTTCATATATACTCTTCGATATTGGTTTGATTGTCTGTGTACATTGTTAAATGTAGTTGTTGTGAACAACTGACAAGAATTTTGTGTTGATTATATGTATTGATGAAGTTCAGAGGGGCACTTATACAAATGACATGAATGGTGTGTTTGACAAGTGACAAGCGAATGATGACGATGTCGTATCGGATTCATAATGCGATTGATAATGGAAATGTTGTAGACATTTACATGGAGATGTCAAATACAAAATATTGTATTACTGAAGAAAGTATATGAGTTAGTTAAGTTCATGTTGGACACCTATCAGTCGAGTGATGTCATGTGAACGAACTTCTTGAATGTCACCTGTGTCATGTGTTTTACAAATTTGTTTTGACCATCGTCAACAAATTTATCCGAATTATTTGCGTGATATGTTGGATGATGATGTAATGCGTAGTAGTGACTACTGAATTTCATCTGTTTAGTTTTATTAATAAAACGAGAATATATTGAATTCTGTACAATTGTCAATTACTGTCCTCCTTCGATGCTATTGTTTTTCATGTTATTTATCCCACTCTTTTTTAGTTTCTTTTTGATTTTTATTTAATCTTTTTCAGGTTAAGTCAACCTAATCAATTTGTTGTCAGACGTTTTTACAACTACGTAGTGTAAGTGATTGTTTTTTCGTCACTTCTTATAATAATGCACTATTCTGTTGCTTTGATTGACTGTGTTACTTGTTGAATGCAGTTGTAGAATGTATTCTATGTTCGAACGATTAACATAAATGAGCTGATAATTTTGTATATTGGTAAGCTGGAAAAAATGACCACTTACAAATGAGATTAATGGTGTGTTTGACAAGTGACAGTCGAATGATGACAATGTCGCATCAAGTTGATGATGCGATAGATAATGCAAATGGTGTAGACATGGATATGGAAGTAGCAACTGCAAAATGTTGTAATACTGATGGATGTATATGAGTTATCTGACGTCATGTGAGACACTTATCAGTTGATTGATGTCATTTGAACAGACATTTTTATTACACCGGAGTCATTCATATTACTGCTTCGTGTTGACCATCTTCAACAATTTCCTCCTAATTAGTAGCGTGATATGTAGTCAGATCATATAATGCATAGTGTTGACTACTGAATGTCCTTTGTTTAGTTAGAATATTTAAACATGAATTCATTGAAATCTTTTTCTATTTCGATTACTGTTGACTCATTATATTTGCTTTTACTGTTTTTTTTGAAGATGACATATTTTAGGTTATGTTCAATGTCTAAATTCTTGTACTCCTTCCTTACTTTTTTACTACTTTTTGATGTGTTTTTTTAAAATCTTTCATACTACTGCTTATATTATGGACGGTTATATTATTTTGTTTCAATTTTCTGTTTAAACTGGTATTTTGGTGGATATTTAAACGATTAGATTAGTAACTAGTTTAATGTGTCATATTTTATTGTTAATCAATGTGTACCCTTCATTTTCTATTTTGTACTTTAATCAATAAACTTATTATTTTGGTTTTTATATCTCGTTATTGTGTATTCAGAAGACAGAGTCTATCACGGTATGTAGTAGGTAATCAATTATCAAGAATAAACATTTTGATAAAGCTACTATTTAACTTTATATCTATATCACCACTTTTCTGTATGGTAAAGGATTCTCAAGATCACTTGCTGCCTAAATAGACATTCAAATGTATAATAGAAGATTGTTCTCAATCGTCAATAGCCATGATTACATTGAAACTAATGCAAGTTCTTGAATAGGCTTTTAGATTATCCACTGTTATTAATGTTAATGAAGTTTAGATGCAGAACATTTTGTAAGGATTATGTAGGCTAAATGCTTTATAAACATATGAATCATCAATTGTTCATGTTATTTATTCATGTTGATGTGGTGCTTACATGAAACAGCAATTGTTTGATACATTTGAATTGTGCGCTGACTGAATTCTGAAAATACATATTATCTTAAGCTAGTTGTGATCAACTTATACTGCTGAATTTGTAACCTCGTTAGATCCAATAACCATATATCTTGTCAGTAATTTCGCCTTCGTCAATAACAAGACTTATACACGCACAACAATCACCAACTACGCGTATGATTATGAAGTCTGGAACAAAGTTGCGATAGATATATATTTGAACTGAAAGAATCCAGCGTCACAAAATGTACAAGGCGCTCACGTTAAGTTGAACAATCAAATCTAACTTTTTAATACAAATATCAACAAAGAAATATGCAGTACAAACGTAATAGTGTTAGGAGCAACAGTGGCTTCTACAACCTGTATTTAGTGTTGTTTGATTTTTGCTTAATTTGGTCTGCTAGGTACTATTGGAAATTCTAAGAAATATTGAAGTTGTGATTAGGTTGAGCTTGAACTTGAATTACCTATTGAATTTATTCAGTTGAAATTAGAGCTTAATATAATCCGGTTCAACGACATCACAATTTATATTGACATGATCATTATTATTGTTATATCTGAAGTAAGGATGACCGATTGCTAAGAAGAGAAGAAACTAGTCATTTATCATGTTATTATTCTCAATTTTGTTACTTTTTATTTAATTGCAAAGTATGTGGTGACCGGTACTGCTCTGCATTTCCTTCGCTCGGACCTTGTTAATTGTGATTGGTTGTAGTGTCATTTTTGTATGCTAATTACTTTAATTTCTACAACGTCACCTTTGTAACTACATATATTTAGCGATGGGATATAATAGAATGTAATCTTTCTAGTGCTGCGCTCGTGTCTTCCTGATTTCGGCTTGGGGTGAGTAACCAGTTATCGAGTTGTTGGTCATGGTTGCGATTATCAGTTGGCGCAGACAAATTAGCAGATTAGAGTTGCGGTTAGTTTGCGTATAGCAGTAGGCGTTTTGTCGCAAAATAACACCGATATTATTGTTTCTGGTTATCCAGAGTGCTGTGCTTTACAATTTATACCCATCATTGTCCTAATATATTGCTCAAGCACAAAGATCTGACTGATTTATCAAGAAGACAATTAATCGCACACACGCATGTATTATAGCAGCCATTGACTCAATGTCTGTCACACGATATTAACCAATCACATGTCTTCTTCCTGACATGTCAAGTATTTATACATGTAGTGGGATTGCGTACACTAAAGATGTTTAAATTGTACAACTAATGTAATTACGATTCAGTATCTCTAGTCACAGTAACGAAGCATTCTAATTAGCACGTAAATTTACTCAGCAATTATACACCTTCACTAAAATCATAATGAAGAGGTTGTGTTATACCGAATAGAGCGTCTAAAAAACATAAGTAGCTTGAAATCGTCTCCATCAACATTAAGTTTGCTGGTCAGTGACAACAATATTCCTCAATTTACACATTTAGTTCGCTTAACTTGGCGGGATGAACGAGTAAATCATTCTACTAATCGGTTTGTGTTCCTCTCCTTTGTAGAGTGAATATTTTCGCTGTAGATATAATGTGATAAGCAAAGCAAGACGGCTTAACTCTTGAAATAACATGATAACTAACCATTTATTTTATTTAATTGTGCTATATAATCTTGATTATGTTCGAAACAGCGACCAAGCAGATGAAGAGAGTAGAATGTGCAGTAAGTTCTTAAGAAACTTTCTCAGAGATAAGTGTCTCAATTTTGACCTCTCCATAAACAGTAGTAAGTTGTCCAGGCTTCAAGCAGAAGATGACTTAGGACTAAGATACTTTTATAATCTGTCTTTTACAGACAGATTTATTCAGATTTTATTCAGACATTTAAGTCACATCAACTACTTGGTTGCATACTACATAACTTTCATAGCAATAATTCTCGTATTCTGCTATGTAAAGTTTGTGTCCGACCTATACTGGAATATTGCACCTTTATTCTCAGTAATGTTTCCATTAAAGATAAAATCAGACTGGAGTCCGTACAATGTATCTTTGCTATTCGTATTATTGAGGCTAATTGTACCCTAGACTGGAACAATTTTTCGCAAGCCGTTCGGGAAGCAGATTCACAATTTTTATTTGTACATGTTGGTAATTTCATCTCTTCTGATATTTTATTAAAATGTTCACACCAACTATTGTTTCTTACTCCACTAGCGAAATAATAGGGACTATGAACGTGTAGGCATCAATCACCTGTCTTAGTTATATACCAGTGTTCTTTCTTTTGAATTCACATTTAAACGGAAGCTTCAATATTTATTCTGTCCATTAGTTTTGCTAACGTAAGTGGCAGGTCGTGTCTTTTGGTGCCTGTGAAGACATTAATTATCACTGTTATGATTCGTGAAAAATAGGGGGGCAAGTGACCGAGTGCCAATTACTAGTGCTTAGTCGGTAACTGCGTTTGCCCTGTGCCCACTTAGTCCCAAGCCGAAATAAGAAGAATGCGAGCCAATAGATCAGCCAGACAGAATCGTATTATATTTCTAGCATTCCTTTATATATACATAAAATCAGACCGCACAGCGATCCAATTAGAAAATTAACATGAATGCAGAACGAGGAGAATAGTGGTAGTGAATAATAACAACTTGTATACAACTAATTGACTGTAGTCCCTAATAAGAGACAGTTTAATAACAGCAATTATGCTAAACGGGAGGATAGGGCAAGAGAAACGTAACAATAATAAAAACAAAATGTTTGCATTACAGACAGTTAGAATAATTGAAATAGTGTTCTCAAAACACAGTTCTGAAGTTTGTTACACTTCTTTGTGGTCCGGCCTAACAATCACCTGATCTTTTACGATTCCAGTGCTATTGTTCTGTATCCTCTCTGTTTATTTCGTCTTTCCTATCCAAACAAATAAAGGCGAACAAAGTGTAAACGAAGGCGACAATGAAACAAATTGCGCCTTTTTCACCTGTCATGTGTAGATAAATAGACATGTCTATTTATTTACACATCAACCTCGCATTGTTTATTTGGTTCGTCTAGACGCGTCTACATATTAACACTTTATTAAGAGACAAATGGCCTACTTCCTGCCTAACTTTACGCAGTACAGGCTACTTTTTGCCTCTATTCACACCGTGTAGTCTATTTTCTCCTTACAGCCCGCATTCGCACAGCTTAACCCACTCATCGTCCACAATCAATATATAGTCTACTTTTTGCACAAACACCTTGTTTTCATCAGCTTCTGTGAACGCTTACTTCAAGAAAGTACGTTCATATGTCACTAAATGAAAACGCACAATTTTTACTGTATAATATATATTGTCAAACAGTTAGATTGCGATGTACATGGTTCAAATAAATAGCCGTTTACTGCCAACATTCGTATTCGTAATCATATTCATAAGTATTACCTCCTCCACGACAACCTGTAAGGAAAATTAATATGGGACATATCATCATGAAAGTACTAATTGCAAAGAGCCATTCCAAGTGCATGCTACTTCACACATACGTAGTTCTGCAGGAAAAAGAAAGTGTGTGAAACTAAGCTTTGTCGGCAAACTTCAGAAAACCAATGAAAATCAAGGTAAGTCTACAAGGTCGTGAGCTTTGTTTAGCTGAAAATGTTAACATTGGATCGATTGATAATGATTTTTTATGAGGATGTTATTATTACTAATCTACAAGCTGTCAGATTACTTGATACAAAGTTGATTTGTGATTGTGGACTAAATATGGCTCAAATACCATCCACAGGTACCCGAGATGGAGTCACTTTCCCTTGTACCCCAGCTACCTGCTATAAGCTGCCAGTATTTTTTGGCATTCATTACTCATCAAACAACTCTTAAATGAATGAAAGCAAGTTTTTCTCCCACCCACATTTGAAGGGATTCAAGTTCATGCTGGTGAGAAGCCTTGCCTTCGATATTATCAAAAGTACTGAAAGTGCGTACTAATGCCACCACAGAAAGGGGAACATCAATCAGCTAGACCTGTTACACGACGCAAAAGTGGATTTCGGATAGTCACGTCCTGCTCCATCTACACGCTAATGTCTTGGGATACTTTGCCTGCATATTGGGACGAAACACATCTATGCACACCAATTTCTTGAACTTTGCTATAATACTGGTCACATTACCACAAAGTCGCTCTCCGAAAGCTAGTCCTTCTGTGTTTATTCTTCTGCTTAATTCGTTACAGCTAGTGTAATCGGTCAGCTATATAACTGGTTCATCATGAAGCCTCATACATCTTGCGTAATGATTTGTAAAAAATGCTAGTGTGTGGGTCCACCAGAAAACTGAGTATGACTCCTCCTACATAACCTGGCGATGTTAAAATGATGTTAATTAAGTTCCAATTCGCAAATATCCATAGCGTGCTTAATATTAATAATAATAGTAATAATAATAGTTTATTCTCAGGTAGCATTTTGTACATGAGAGCATACCAGTTTACAGGCATGATCAGATTGTGTGTAACACTATGACTTTAACACATACTGATGATAGGATGCAAGCATAAACGCATAAATATCATCTGAAATCGAATGGTCGGGAATTCTCATGAGTACAAAACTAAATATACTATCCCCACTCTCAACTCAGATTTATGCGGTTTATTTTATTTTTAGTCATGAGACTACAGCAACAGTGAGTGGCACCAACTGATGATATTCAATCCTTGAGACAATATTGTAAGGTATTTTCTTTTAAGATGTTCAGCCTTTAAACAATTAAAATTTAATACTGCATTCTTCACGAGAATGAAATCATTTTAAAGACTCAAACCCAAAAATCTTCTACACTCTTTTAGGCAATATCAGTCTTTTCAAAATAAACACTTGATTCTTGCCTCACCAGGTTCCTGAGTCCTTGCTAAAAATGTCCTTTTATGAACTAAAATTATGTAGTGACCTGTCGGCTGGATTATGCCAACACATCTGCTTGATAACTCATTCGCGTCCTTTTCAATTAACTCCACTATGTCAAAGAATCGTGGATCAATTCCATCATTTTCAATGAACAAACTCAGCTTTATTCATCTCGTTTGTAATCTGGTTGGCAAATGTTAAGCTGTTGTTTTAATTAATGACATTAAATCCAGCTCGTCAGACATATAAAAATTGAGGGATTTCTATACAACAGCAAGTTCTCTAGAAAAGTGACAATTTTTTTGAGTCATCTTGTATCTGGTGTCCGTTACCCTCTACGGTTTCAAACATCTTATTGATTAGAAATAATGGTTTCCCAAAACGTTGCTTAAAAATCCATTTAGCTAAGTTGTTATGACTGAGTCGACAGTGTGCAGCTTTAAGCCTAGTGTATATAATAAGGCATGTCTGACATTCAAGAAAACCTAGATAGCCAATCGATCATTAATCGATCTAAAACCAGAAATGACAACTACCATTCAACCACAGCAAGTGTGGAATTTTCAACAAGAATCCAATTTTAACGAGTATAAAATCCAAACGCTGAGCTCCATATGTGACTTGAATGTATACTACAGCAACAGTTTTAAGTTTACTGAGTATGTGCCGTCAATCATATCCAAATCAAGACGACGACTATGCTTTATTCTTCTAAATGTGTACACCAGGGAAGCCAAACCTGCAACATACAAGATGTGTGTACGTCCTACCTAAGAATACTGCTCGCTTGACTTCTCTAGTGTAAATTACACGGACTTCATGTGAATTCAAAGTGTCCAGAGAACTTTTACTCAACGATTACTGAAGTATAATCGTAACATAACTTATACAGAAAGATGTAGGCTGCGTTATCTAGAACCTCTATGGAGACGGAACCCAAAAACCAACATTAGGTTTTTCAATAAAATGATTTACTGTTTCACCTCAACCTTTTATTCCTACTAAAGGACCCCTTCCCCACCTAAATGAAAACACCAATCACAAAATAACTGTTTTATAAAATTCTACAGTCTACTATGTCGAATAGGTTACCACGTCTGATTCGCTTACATGATAATTTACTAAAATTCATACTAATGATATACTTATTTCTCGATACCGATGGGACTCAGAAACTCTTTTCCGAACTATTTAAAAATCTAGACAAGATGAGTCACAGACATGTAGCGTACGAGTTCACGGCTAACATCACAAGCCTGTATGTTATTACCAACTTACGATGCTTCCCTTCTCTCACTAGTCCAAGCAAATGACAATATATACTCTCCATATTTCGATACTTTAGCACGCCAGCTTTCTTTTTGTCTAAATATCGGTTATCCCTGAGTTACTACATATCTTTCTGTCTTTCATATAGACAGGTCATCTATCATTTCTATCTTTAAAAACGACAATACATCACCTTATAATTCGGATGAGTATATAATACAAAATACGATTTCTATTCAAAACAAATATCCACCACTCGATGCTACACTTGTTGTTTGTCCGGTAGTCTTGAACAACAGCAGAGAACATAGTGAAAGAGAAAATATTGGCTGCTTGATTTTTGAAATACTCAGTTATATATCCAATCTGCTTTCCTCTGCTACCCTTCTTTTCTTTTTATCCACCTAATGTTTTAGTATTTCAAAATATGTAACTGTTAATTGGACTAAATAGAAACCTATACTTTTACAAGGAGCCGTGCAGAAGGCTTATCTCACCCTCCTAAACCTCTGAACAAGGTCAATTTTGTACAACCTACTTCTGTTACCCAATCTTTGAACAATCTTACTTTTTCAACTATCATGTCTTTTCTCAGAAATGTCGCACTCGGTGTGCATCATTTTATTGATCCCTACAGTTTGCAGTTAAAAATTCCGTAACCTTTAATTACTACATTCAAATGTGTATTAACCTTTCCATATCTGGTCATTATCAACACAATCGAATGTCTCACTAAGTTACTATACACTCTAATGTTGGATACTTATTTATCGCAGTAAAATTTGCCTTGTAACCATTTAAC
Source organism: Schistosoma japonicum (assembly GCA_025215515.1). Lineage (NCBI taxonomy): Eukaryota > Metazoa > Platyhelminthes > Trematoda > Strigeidida > Schistosomatidae > Schistosoma > Schistosoma japonicum. Next base: position 89,831,177 of record CM046061.1, read on the forward strand.
CCTGTTATGGTTTGATATGCTGTTGTTGATCTTGCTTGTGAAATGGCTTGCTGTTGATAACAGGAAATAAATTATTATTATTAATTGGTTTCATGTGGCACATAGGACAGTATTAAATGTATACGTCAGTAGTAAGCATCATTAACTCTTCTGTCACTGCAGTGACGTCCGTACAGCAGTCCATGATCCAGCTATCTATCACTTAGCAAGAGATTCAAGAGAAGAGGTGCACTTATAAGTCTTCTACAAAAGTTCCCGACCTAGTTTTACCTAAACATATATATGCTTAACTAAGTAGGGGGTCTAATATCACAGTAGTCGATACTGAATTGGCAGAACTTTTGAGTGTGATATTCTCTTTGGATAGAACAAACGTGTAAGTTCTTATTAGATTGGTTCGATTTGTGATATGGTTCAGCTAAAAGATCTAGAGTAGTCGAATAATGTCTGATTCCTACGATACGGTCAGTCAGAATTTAATCTCTGCTGTTTGTACTTTAATTAGACACCATAATTTGTTCCCTCCCAACCCACAGCTACTCCAAAAGACCAGACTCGTGATTAGATCGTATTGTGGAGCAAGTAATGGAATTAGAGTAGCGAACAACCATTATATGAATGCATTGATTTTTATATTAGTTGATCTACAGTGATTATTCATCAAGGTAAAATCATCAGCCAATGTAACAGGTGTACAAAATTCAACATATTTTTATACACTTGAATGCTATGACAACTACTCTGAAGTATGACTTACATTTGAAACTAAGTTAAAGTAATGAAAGTTTACAAATTTAGCTTACATAATATCAAAACAGCTTTTCCCGCTTGATGTAATCAGTAATTTTATTTTTGGTGATTTTAAATTTCCGACAAAATCTTAATAACACTAAGGATACTTTCGGTCGATACAGTAAACACATCAGCATAGTGAGATACATCATATTATCATTTACGGTCGAATCATTAACAGACAATGTGATAATGTGGGTTCTTAATGCGTCCATCACCTCTCATTCAAAGCTAATACAAAAGTCACTGTAGGCAACGGTTAAGTTTCGGAAGTTTTTGGTAGTAATATAACGGAAGAACGCCTACGTTATGCACGGAAGAACTAATTGCAACTCTAATCTGCTAATTTGTCTACACCAACCGATAATCGCAACCATGACCACCAACCCGACAACTGATTACATGCCCCAAGTCGAAATCAAGGAGACACAAACGCAGCAGTAAGAAGATTCGATTCTATTTCATCCCAACTCTGTATATCTAGTTACAAAAGCGACCTTGTTGAAATTAGAGTAAATAGCACACTAAAGAAGGATTATAGCCGATCACAAATAGCAATATCAGAGTAGAGGAAGTAAAAGGTAGTACCAGTAACCACCTATTTTACAATTAATACAACAATAGCAAAAATAAAAATATTTGCTTGAAAAATAACTAGTTCTTTTTCTGCTTAGCAGGAAACCATGAAGTGATCTATACTGGTGCACCAAAGCAAACAGTCACAAATAGATATATGTATTATATTGATAGTCAATGCAAATATATAAACTAGCCGATGTTACTAAGTATATAGTTTACCTGAATAAGTACCAAAGCCTGTGATCGACAAATAGTCTTCGAAGTCATCTGCATAAATGTTAAAAGCCCACCACTTACGTAACACTAATAAACGTTTACGGAATATGGCTTCCTTAAATCAGTTTCCGCAGATTCATTAAATGTAAGGAGTGATTGTTTAGAGAAGGACATATTGGAAGTTTGAATGTTGGGTGGGTAGAGATAATGAAATTGCGGCTGGGAGAAAGAGTAGTTACAAAAACTACTCACTGGAAGGCGAGGGGAGATGTGGTGACAAACCTTAAGGGAGAATATTTGAATATTGAGAAACACCCAGAAAACCCTAACTCAATAACTGCAGATGAAATAATTTACACGGATAAAAGTTTGACCCACGTATGTGGTCTAGATCAAGATATCAGATTATCTTACCAAATAACTATTCTATTACTTATTAAGTACATAAATTTTACAGCGGAAATCGGGCTGCATGTAACTAATCATATATCTTGAGTCATAGCAACCAATCGGTTACTTGCACTGGTGGCAAGATTTAACCGATCTCCTACTTTGTAAGCCATCGTGAAGGTCTCTAGTGTTAGTCGATTACATCTTAGCTGGATTTTTGCAATTTCGCAGTGTCAGTCGATTCATTGTCTGATGATACTGTTTACTGCGCAATGATCTCTATGTTGTTCATTTGTCAAATTAACCGATTTCTCACTGCTTATCGCCACTAGGTCTGTAAGGTATTGATTGACGTAATCAATTTGCATCTTTTCAAATTGATTTTGAATTTTCTGTACCCTACTTTTCAGTTGGCAGTTAACTGTGCGTTATTCTCTGACGTTCAACGTCTTCTATGCTTTCCCAGACACAGTTGTTGTTAGCCTTCTCATGTACAAAATGCGTTCTGAGAATAAACTATTTTGTTATTATTAATTGTAGTTCTAGAGGCGTTTTATGTGGTCAGCTTTTTGAAAATCGGACACTTTCAGATTGTTTTGTGTAGAGCATTCTTGCTAGCTATTAGGATACGGAAGCGGGATTCGGCATTGGGATCTATCATTACTCAGCGGAAAAGCTTAGCGGGAAATTGTTTGATTTGAAGCATTTGCCAGATGAATGTGCGCCCAACCGTCAACTAACAAGTCTCCATAAGGTAAATAGGGTGCTGAAGACTAATTTGCTAGCATCACAATGACCCCGAAATTATCATTGTTGATTTGTGTTAGGCAGGCTGTTTCCTGCTACAAGCTAGCTTTTATTTTAAGTGAATATTTTTAGACATCTTTGACACACTATGTAGTAAATGACTGCGGATCAAATCAACAGAATCCAGAAATGCAGTACGGGTATGTGAGGAACGCCTGTCTACAGTAGACTTGTACCCCTTAGAGTACAGGCGGGTCGGAACTGATCTAATAATAACATATGAAAGGCCTAATACCACTAGGCATCTATTGAGGTGTTTACAAATTTCATATCAAATCAGACAAATCAGACTGACTGGCCATCGCCAAGCAGTTACTGCAGTTCAGAATAAAATTGTGATTCTCCAATCGACCAAGCACTTCAGTTTAATGGAGTATCTACTTCGACTTAAAAGGGATAGTAGCAAGTTGTAGAAAGATGAATAATTAATTCACCTTCTTGTAGAAAAAATATACAAATCATCTACAATAATACAGTAGATACATAAAATAACTAGGAATATACTTCTGAATAAAATGGACTTTTACATAAATGCAAAAGTTTGTTCTGTCGTTTTGGAATCATTGGCTGTTAACAATGGAACTCGATTAAATCAAATGATGATCAGTGTTTTCAATGTCCAATATTTTTGACAGTCCATCGTAATAATAATATTAGGAAAAAGGGTCCACAGTCCCTTTCCCATTGATAGTCGTGTTTAAAAGTTTGTTACCGATAGAGTCTGTTCAGGCGAATTCAGTTGAGCGTTTAGCGAAACAAACTCCATTTACTAGTATGGACTCAGGCTAAATTTTCCTGCTGACTTTCCATTTCTTTCATCTTGACATGTTTCATTTACTTAAATCCCTACCTGGTGAAATTGGTGATCTATTTTTACTAAACACCGTGACCCGTGGAGCGATAGCTATTCTTGTTAAATCCTCAACCATTTGAACTTTATTCTCCGAAGAAAAGTCTGAAAAAAACAATCCATCACCAAAAACCTCTGTACATCTCACCATAATCTTTAAGATAATGCCAGATTGAACATATGTAGTTAGATATCTCGACCTTCTAAATTTAAGAACTTCAAAGTTGTAGCGGTAAATAATCCCCAAAATAAATAGTTGCATAGGCTCTCGACATTGATGCTGACCATGTTTGTTTTAGCGGACACTACTAGTTGAAGGCGCGCGGTCACGCATCTTCACCAGATCACGACTCGAACCACCGTGGGTAGCATCTCTCTCTAGTTTGCCAGTCTAGACATTGCTATTCCATTAAAGCTCTGTTTACGATAAAATATAATTTCGCTTCCATCCTTTATTGCCTTCTGATTTCTCATTCGTAAGAGTGGGGTACATTCGATAGAAATGGTTTTGGTTATACGACAAGCGCAACTTAGTCATATATCCGAGTAACACTTCAACATTTTTTTGAAACCAGCGCCTCTAATGTATGAAATTTCAGTACTTCAATGTCTTTTGGAAAAACGACATAGAGGTCATTGGGGAGTTAAATATTGAAAAAAACAGACGAGATAAAGAACATTTCAAAAGTCTGGATTTATAGAAACTATTGTTTACTACACTTGTAGATATTTTATTCATACATAATAGGCGCTGGTTTCAAAAAAATGTTGAAGTGTTACTCGGATATATGACTAAGTTGCGCTTGTCGTATAACCAAAACCATTTCTGTCGAATGTACCCCACTCTTACGAATGAGAAATCAGAAGGCAATGAAGGATGGAAGCGAAATTATATTTTATCGTAAACAGAGCTTTAATGGAATAGCAACGTCTAGACTGGCAAACTAGAGAGAGATGCTACCCACGGTGGTTCGAGTCGTGATCTGGTGAAGATGTGTGACCGCACGCCTTCAACTAGTAGTGTCAGCTAAAACAAACATGGTCAGCATCAATGTCGAGAGCCTATGCAACTATTTATTTTGGGGATTATTTATCGCTTACTCTCATTTCCTCCCCCTAATGGGTTCGGGAAGACCCTTAGACGTGCCAGCCAAAGGATAAAACCCAATGCGTCAGACATTGGTAAACGTTCCTTCGATAGCTTGCGATGTTGTGCAGCTTCTGGACGTCAGTCCTTACACTATGGTGTCATTGCATTAAATACAATTCTTGTTTCTTCCACGTTCTTCTGTTTGTTTCCAGACAGCCTGGAAGTCGGAAAGAATAAAGAAAATTTAAGTCTGTGCGTTTTGTGTACAAAAAAATAATTGTTAACTCAATGCGTCTATAAAAACGTGTTGAACTCCGACAACAAATAATGAAACATTTTTTTTGACACGAAAAATTATAAAATGCACACAGTAAAATTATTACTATTATTACTTTTTTTTAAAAAAAAAAATAACAATGGGTTTATCGAATTCAGTTTTTTCTTTGTTATTATTTATTTTAAGACAACAAGAAAAATGTTATACGTACGTAGGTAGTGGGAGGAAATTAGTAGACAGTATTCGTTTAGGTGTTTTGGAAATCGTACTTTTCTATCAGAACGCGTAGCTTTCGGCGTTACGGAGCTCTTTGATACTCCTACTTGCGTGTTAGTCATTGCTTGAGGCGTAATGGCTTCGTTCATGTCAAGTTTTGCGGGTGTTGCAGCGAATTCTACACTAAAAGGTTTACCTTCTAGGTAAGCTGCTTTGAGGCGGTCAATGCTGACGTTATCCTCGTGGCCATTCCTGTCGATCGTATAGTACTTTGTTTCACGTTCAAGAAACTTGTATGGTCCTTCGTAAGTTGCGTCGAGAGGTCGGCGTACAGCACCACAACGTACGAAAACGTGTGTACTATATTTTAAGGCAGGTTGGATAAAATTGTCTAACGGTTGTTGTCGAGTTTGAACTGGCTTAACTGAATGGATAGCATTTGTAAGCCGGTTCACCTATGAATTCATTTCCAGGTTTGCTGAAGTGGAAGCGGTTTCCACAAACTCACCTGGTAGTCGAAGAGTCGTTCCGTAGACTAATTCGGCGACACTACATCCAACATCTTCCTTCACTGTGCTGCGAATCTCGAATAAAACTAGTGGTTAGGCGTCGATCCACTGAGAGATGTTTGTAGCTGAAAGTGATGCATTCAGTTGACGATGGAATATTTCTACTAGACTGTTAGATTGTGGGTGGTAGACGGTCGTTCCTGAAACGCGTAGTTCCAAGAAGATATGTAAAAGACCTACACTCGAGTACTGCTCATTTATCTTCTCAGAGCATGAGTAGCATGGACAGAACACGTATAGAAAGCGTACAAAGAAGTTTTGCACACCGAATTCTAGGAACTAACAGCAACATGAACTACACGGCTAAATGTAAAACACTCTTACCCAGAACCCCTGTGTCATCGCAGACTACGACATAACTTAATATTTTTCTAATATCATTCTCAGCCTTCTCTTCCTCAATGGAACCAAACGCCTAGATACGATCTTCGAAACTACGAGGCAACATTACTTATCAATAAATACCAAGCACAACAACGCTGTGAGTTCTTTATCGTACTCTACAGCAAACTCTGGAATAAGCTACCACAAAATATTCGCACTACTGACTATATCCTAAGGTTTCAAACAACTGATCACCACATACCTAGAATCTATAGACTTATACGAAATTCGTTGACGACTTACCACCTAACGTTGAATTCAACCAACAATCGCTTATTAAGGCTCTAAAACTACAAAGCGATGAGAAGAAAATTCTGGTTTAATACTGATTATTTTGCTCTCACTAATTAAAAATTCGTTTATATTATTTCTGTTTCATATATTCCTCTATATCACTGTCGACCGGAGTTTGTGGTCTGCTCTCCTATGGAATTGGTCTTCTTTATGCAACTTACTCCCAACGATGGTTAAGAACGAAATTAACGCATCAATATCTCGCCGTTTAAGACCAACCCACATAAATTGGTTCTTTTAACCTAATATTAAATACTCATTTTTTTCCCGTTTCTGGATAGTCTCTATGATTCATTTTGCTTACCCACAGCCATTTTCTGCAATTACAGCACCACAGTCGAAAAACGCGCGAACGCATGCTGGAAGTGTTTATTAATCCACAATCTGTTTCTAGCCAACATCAACTCCTAGCACAGCCACTGCCGACGCACTATTTGACATCCTTCTTTTGAAACCCGAATCTAAACGCAGACTGATATCAGTTACCGTTAGATTGATTGTATTCTATATTGTCATTTATATTGCTAGAGACCGATCTATGTATCCTATCAAAACCTTCTTGATTAATGAATGTATTAGGTGGGTATTGAAACTATGTCCAGATTTTAATATAGTAGGGTGTGTGACTCTAGGTTATGGAAGTGGTTGATCATAAGCGATAGGAAGATTGCTATTTCATGCAACAAATCGATAGTTTGGAGGAATCTGAGGAAGTAATGTGCATGTAATAGTTGCACACTACTGATAGAGCACAATTACTCCATGCTATAAGCGAGTTAACGTTACAGAGCCTGTTTGGAAGAAGGCTGTGCTAAGCTATAAATAATAGGTAATATCCGGGAAAATAGTTACAGAGTCCGTTGTTGACGACTTTTTCCATGGCCTTCTCTACCGCAGAGGGCAAGGAAATTAGATGACAGTCAGAAGTTTTAGTATCTCTTCAGTGATGAGAGCTTAGAATTTCCTAATACTTACATCGACCTTAAGGAAATTAGAGTTTATAGAACTTATTTCAATATACTCAATTTAAGCAAATTACGAGGATATACCATTTCGCTCAAATATATGGAAGGTTATTGTGAAATGAAACAACGCCACTGAAGGCTCTGGATACTAGACAATTGACTATAAATCATTATTATTTGAAATTTGTAAAATCAGTTTTGAAAATTATTTAAGCAAACATGAACAGCATCAGTAAAGATAATATACAACCGTCTCTGGATTAATCATGACATAATATGCATAAAAACGCCAGAACATTGCTATCAGCCGCAATACGATTAAAGTTGTAAAATTCTACAGGCCTATTTGAAAAAATCGTATAAATGTAGTGCTGACTCAATGGTAAAAATTCGAAGATCAACTTGAGACAGTTGCAATCACATGCTTCAAAACACTACTCTTGTGTAGTAACTGCGGAAAAAAATGCATCGTCTATTTCCAACCTTCAAAACAGAAGATAGTGAGGCTTTGGTGATATAAGACGAGGACAAATAAGAAGCTTTGGGAAGTTATTATGGAAATGTCTTCGCTTTAGCGTCTTCTCTTGATATGGAGTTGACCCTGAGATCAGAGTTGGAAAGTCAACTACTTCACACATGCCAACCAAGTAGATCTACAAAATGTATTAGGCCTTTTAGATGGTGAAATGCATAAGCTACACGCTTTCTCCCCGATTTCAGCTATCAAGGAATATATGATGTTGCTACTGCTGAACGTTGTTCAGTCAGACCAAATTCCATTATCAGAGGCTGCTTATTCGCCAGCTTAGGTGTTTACGTGACATCAAAACCAGTTATCGTGCCAATACTAAAATCATCTGTAATCAGTTATTTTTGAAACTCACACTATCTTTCAAAGAAAAACGTAACCGTACATGCATATTGAAACTATTCTACGTGAATGTAGTTTGCACTAAATTGCGTAGCTACCACAGAATCATAGGGCGTATTTTTTCGTAAACAAAATTTGTATATGGTTTTCTTTTTGTGAAATATGTCACTTTAAGTTTTAAAAGAAATGATGATAACATTTTACTTTCGTCAGGAACGAACTGCAGTGTATTTACGTTTTCTGAGACCATTTAGGTAATCTTAGTTAGGTGTACATGATTAGTAATTTTCCTGGATGGTTTATATTGTTTTAGTTTGTAGTGATTAAACTTTAAACCACTGATGTAGTATGTTCATATTTTGCATGCAATAGTTGTATAACTCCAGTTTAAGTTTTTCATTTACATTCGCATATGGTGCTGTGGCGGCCTGATTTTATTTTAATAGACTTGTTGTAAATTACGAAGTTCATGCTAAGCACAGAACTTATAAGGGTAGAATGATTGAAATTGCAGTAAGGTTGGTGATGGATGGTCAATTTATCACTGAAATTACCGTACACTCTAGGAACGGTTTACTGTGTGCCTGATGAGTTACGAAAGAGTAATGAAAATGTGCAAAGGAAGTTCTACAATGCAAAACTGAAGGTGTACGTAACCTACGCTGTATTAACAACTGGAATACAGAAACATTCCACTTATATAAATCGACATTCGGGCAACATATTGAAAGTTTACTGGAGTTCACTTAGATCAAATCTCTGGTGGCATATCTTTATCAATCAGTGTGTGTAGTTATATAAAGTTCCAGACGTTAAACACAGATAACTGTACTGATTAGCAGGGAAAGCAGTCATGTTACTTTGTATCACTTAAAGCTTATCAAAATTATGTGAATCACTCGACATACTGATGAATATTTATTTGCACATATTTTAATACGGCTTTTTCATTTAAGCTTGTTACAGCGAATACAAAGTGGGGAAGTTAATGCTAATCGTACAGTGAACCGATGCGAATGTTTACGTTTGCTGCCTATCGATGTAGCCTTCCTTTTTGGTAACCGTTTATAATAGCATACAACATGAGAAAGATTACGTTTTGGGATCTCATCCAAATTTGTTATTTATCAGGCTGTTAACTAGGAAGAATCACTGTTTTCAAATATATTTTCGCCTTTATAATAGATTCTTTTAATATCAGCTCTCCTTATACGTAATAATCTATGCATCGATGTATTGAACGATTTTTATTATTCGCTGGACTAACTAGTTAGACAACTCAAGTGACTTGTTAAATAAGTGTTAACACACTTCACAGTGTTAACATTGTAACGGTGAATAATAATGACGCTGATTATAAGCAGTTGTTGTAACTTGCACCTAAGATGGCACCACTCACCTATCAGTTCAATAAGAATCAGGCTCAAAGATCAAGGTAAGTAAGCTGTCGGCATAGGTTATTATGCCTATTATTAGAAATACACTTATATGCGCAAACTACAGTAGGCAGGGCTACAATTATATTACTACACACTCACCTACGGCAACTTTTGACTTCATATTTCGTATGTCATCAGAAATAAGCTTTTTCTGATATGTATTTCTCACATGTTCCATAACTGCATCACATAAATTTGACTGTTGGAAAACTTTATTTATATTTTCTTTTCACTTTTCTGATAAGCGTCTAAACTAAGGATCGCACCTCATAAAAGATTTCGCGCAGCGATGATTGTGCGTCATAATGTATGAACGAACGATAAACTCTTTAACAATTCAGCACTACACGAAACATAGATTTACAATTCAAGCATTTAGACCTAAAGATGCGACAAATACAATTTAACTTACGGTTTGTTTCTCTGACCAATTCCGCGGGATTTTCATTTATTACCAAATGCCCATTTAAAAACAACAACAATGAATGTAAAAGACGAAAACTAAGCACTTTGACTTTGCGAATGAATGTAGTGAGTGAAGGTGATCTACGATTGCATTAAATTTAATAACTTACAGACTGAAAATCTCTAACTGCTTGCTCTACATCCTCCCAACTGAAAAATCGTCGGTTAAGCACTACATTTTGAAAGGCTGCATTCAGATCAACACTTATTTCTAGTGAGAAACAGGCCAAGCAACTATTGTTTAATAAGTAGATACATAAAAACTATAGACTCACCTATTATAAGTCATATTACTCCGTAAAAATAATCTTGTTGAGATTTGTGAGAGTTTATAAACGATGACCAGTCTGCCACGCTGTAAATGCGGAACTGCTGCCATGCACCTAACCACTAAAGGTCACAAAAATATCATATTGCAGCAAGTCAAACCAGGCCGATGCCTACCTAGTACTCATTATTAGCCTATACTGGTTCTGAAATTGGCTAAGCGAAGCGTCGCTGGGAGTCAATATCTTCTTGAAGTATAACTTTATCTATTGTTTATATAATCTACTGTACTTCTTTAGATTCTGTATGATTCTGTTGGCAATAATGAAATCAGGAATTCTATCGTAATGACATCTCATTTATGTTAAATGGCTTATTGGGAACAATACAGATAGAGTTAATTGTGATTCCTGATTAATTTTCAGTCTAGAACAAGATATACATAGCATTAGGGTGTTCCGTTATTGGCTCAGTCATAACAAGCTGGCTGACTTAATTTGACAACAGCTGTAACATGTGTAGTCAGCAGTCCGGAAGGGCGGAGAAGATCTAAAATCACAACACACAGGGTTAGCTCAGCACTCCACACCACGAGAGAACACAAAGCGATGGCCAAGAACTCTTTATTTTTAAAATTAAAATTACTCGGGGTTTGTACAGAAAAAAAGGTGGCTAGTTTAACCATGTCTGATGAGTCATCCTTTAAGTTCATAGCACACAGGGCTTGCTCTTCGGATTCCGAAGCGTTTATATTAGATCGCCCTGCAATAGAAAGAAAAGAGAAGGAGTAAGCAAATCATACATAGTGATTTTGGCTCAGTTACACAGCAATAACTGGAATTAAACGCGAATGCTCTGCTAATTACGATGTTTAATATATTACTCAGTCAAGCTACGTTACCAATTAGTTGAAAATATGCAACAGTCACCCCAATTTATATGATGGGGTTCCCATAACATCCATCAGATTACCGACTAGTCAGCATCCTTAACATTGCTATCAGGATACTGGAAAATACTACCAACAACACTATCATGGCCCTTCTAGAATCGTAGGCGGTTAAACTATGCACATCATGATTTCAGGCAACGTGGCTAAAGATCTCTATTGGCAAGAGGAAGCCAAGAAAAGTCGATCGGCTGTGAAAAGAATAGTGGAAACATTCTACACAAACTTGTAGCGGTAAATAATTCCCCAAATAAATAGTCGCATATACTCTGGTGATTAATACTGATTATGTTCCCATTAGCTGACACAACTAGGTGAAAACACCTGGTCAGGCATCACCCACTGATCACGACTCTACACGGCATACGAAGCAATTTGCTCTGTAGTAAGTAACCCAGAAGTTGATATCCCATCAACACCTGACTGACTATCAAATACACTCGCTTCATTCTCCCCCACTGTTTTTTTCATTTATTTTTATTTGCAAATCAAGGTTTAATCGTTAAAGGCTGCCATGATTATACGACAACCTCAACTTTATCATAATTCGGGTGCATTTATATCTTTTACAAAGCCTTCGATTAGTTACCTAACGACGAGCTTCTGGTGTATCTCAAAAGAACCGTCATTTCTCTATACTGAAAATTATTGGGCTACCGTAAAATACATGGCTTTAAAAATTAGACCTTCACATTTCGCTTTGTTAAGGCCACTGTTACTACTAACACTATGATGTTTGTACTGCATACTTCTTTATTAATACTTTTACCAAAAAGATTGACTGCAGCGTTTAACATAACGTTAGCGCATTGTACAGTTTGTGACGCTGGATTCTTTAGGTCCAAATATATATCTATAGCATCTTGTTATGCCAGACCACTAAGAAGAATAACAATCTCTCAGAACTGTGTTTTAGAACACTATTTCAGTTATTCTAACTGTGGCTAATGTAAACATTCGGTTT